>BJFM01001741.1:77464-95295 GCA_016586285.1 Arothron firmamentum
CCCCCCCCCCCCCCCATACACTCGAACTTTTCACTTTTACTTTTATGAAGTTTGCAGAAACGAGTAATTACTGCTGCAAAAATTCACAGGCGTGCAGAGTAGCACGGTCCCTCTGACTGGTACTGACCAACAGCTAAAGCGAACACAGCAAAGATGCCGATAACCTGCCACAGCCGTAGCCCCCAGAAAACAACAGTCTCCGAGGTGATGGGGTCTGGCTTCTTTGGGGGATCTGTGGGTAAGAGCTGTGGAAATACAAGACATTATTAGACTAAATACTAAAACAATCAGGGACATTTTTGAGGTGATGCCCCACAAAACAGCTGCTAGAAAAGCATTGAAGGAGCATGATTCGTTTTTGCTCAGTCAACAGGTGCTGAGGTTGCCTTCCAAACCTTTTTTTTCCATATTTTCACTCCAGATATCTGGTGTTTGGATTAATTACATCCAAAACAAACACTTCTTACTTTTTAAATTATAGCTGCGGATCAGGTAAGATATATCTGTTTGGGGTTTTTTTGCATTAAATCAATCTCCCGGATTATTGCCCGCGTCGTCAGAACATCAGGAGGATTTCTCCCTGCCTTCTATGTATTGATCACCTTACTGGAAAATAAGGCTATCTTGGAAACTGTATACTTTAGTGCTCAGCCTGAATGTTGAATCCAATAATGGATTATTATTACATTTGCTCAGCTTACTGATGTGTGTTGAAACAAATGTTTTAACAATCAGATGTGACAGTTATCATGTAAACAACAAGCACTGATGGATGAAATTAAGATACAATAAAATCATAGGTGATAATATAGGAAAAGCTTTTATATCCTATAACTTTAAAATTAATAACTACTATAATAAAATGCACAGACATGAAAGCAGCAGTGTGTTTTCTCCATAGTGGCACCTAAAATGTTCTCTATAAGAGCGGATTTTTGCTAAAAGAAGCAGTTCTTTATCTTTGGAGTTTTTATATTTGGAGGAGGATGAATACAACAGACTATCTACACAGGAAACTAAAACCTAAATGAGTTTACGCATGAGCTTGTGCAACACCCCCACATGGATTAGAGCCTTGATAGTGATATTTACCAAAGCTCCAATGACAACAGCATTACATCAAAGCCTCCAGAGTGATTATGCAATGCTAAGTCTTCTCCTCTGGGGGTGGGGGGGTTATTTCAGGATTAGTGGCCTTGAACTTTTGTTTTGTGGCAGCAAATAACATGACGTGACCTAGCATCACCTCATCTTTTCTTTCTAGAATTCCTCTTCCTGTGTATCTTCATTATTTTCATTTGGTGTCCAAGTTCTGTTTCCGCACAAGTGTTAGTTCTTTAAAGTGTAGATGATAAGGAATCTCCATTCAAAGTATTTCTACACTTTCACACCTACAGAACTTCCCCAATTTCAGAAACAGGATCTTTAATGATAATAATGACAATAAATGAGAAATTATTACTGAGCTAAGTTCCCTGCAAAGCATCCTTAAAACACATGCATGTGAAGTCATCATCCCAGAGCTGTCCACTGGTTTTAAATGCCAGCTCAACTGTGTATCACATTTCAACATAGTTTCATACGCGTCAAAGAAGCTACCATCACAGCTGAAGACATGGTGATTCATCAGGCTCTTACCTCAGGATCCGGGATCTGACAGAGTACAGAGGAGAAGCCCTGAAGCAGCAGCACTGCCTCCAAGCCCTGCATGAGATGGGCTGGACTCGCAGGCTGATCTCCAGTCATTGTATCCCCTCTTTGTCCTCTCATCCTTCCTGCTCTACCTCTTCTTTCTCTCCCATATACAGGCCACAGCAGTCCTGAGCGATTAACGGTCACTGGGATGCTGATGTCTTCCTCTCTTTGACATTCTGCCTGCTGGTGAGGGTCTCTGTCCTGCCCTTCCCTATCCAAAGACAGGGTGGCGGTGACTGCTGCAGGCAGCCTAAACCTGCTTCACAACCACAGAGGGAGCGGCCAGGCTGTTGGGGCACATCAATTAATTAACAGAGCCGGTGTAGTTTACAGCCGCCTCATCCTGCCGGGGACAGGCAGTTAACGCAGCCTGGGAAAGGGGGGGTGTGCACACAGATCCAGCCAGCAGGACAGTAAAATCAAAAGGTTGTGAGCGATATTTGTTGACTCAGGACCTGAAGTGCATGGAAACCCTCCAGTTGTGTCCTGTTAATGCGGAAAAACTGCTCTCTATAGGGACGATTCCTGTTTTCACCTTTTAACAACTCAGATCAGGTGCACATCCGTGAAATTCATCCTGGTCATAGCTAACAGCCACTATTCAAAAGCTGTAATTTCTGTAAAAATAATATATATATATATATATATATATATATATATATATATATATATATATATATGTTTAAGGATGCTCTCTTTGATCCCAAGAAAAGTGTCAGAGATGCCATCTCAGAAATGCAATCCACTAAGATTTCCAAGCTACAGCTGCAACCCTTTTGAATTCAAATGTCTTTCAAGAAAGCTGAGGTCAGGGCAGATATCAGTTTGGAGCAGCCTGTCTCTGGTTTGAAACATAGCTGCATTAGATTACAGCATTTCGGGTCCATCCTTCCAAACCTTTTCATGTTCATGGCCACTGCTTTGGCGGAGACTCTGTGATAATGGATTTCATTATAATGCACCAAACTCTCTGGGAGAGGGACAGCAATCTGTTTAAATGGAAAGGTACAAATGTAACAAATGGGGTTCTCGGGGAGCTCGACTTAATGCATTTTTCAAGCTTGATTCTGTGTCTTGCTAGACGCTGAGGCTCACAGCAGATGATGATTTTGGAACACATCTCTGTTTTCCAAATCTGAGATTGGATGGTGACCTCACCTGTACCCTTTATTTAGAAAACGCAGAGAGAAATCAATACCTTAGCAACCAATCATGTAATAATGGCCAATAAGGTAATAACTTCATAAGTTATGCCAAGTTATTACGGTAATGGCTGTATTACATTTAAAATGGTCATAGTTATTACATTATCCATCATTACTACACATACACACATCTTTCTTTGTCTGAAAATCTCCATCTCTGGGATGAAATTCCATAGTGTTGCCCCTTCACCTTCAGGTTTGGCTTGTCAGTAATGCAGATCTGAACTGAGAAAGGCTGTTTTTAAATTCACACCCACCGATCCCTGAAACACAAAAACCTGACAGCGCTCTATTTAGCCCATGACTGAGTAGGTAATTAAAGCGGAGAGGCAGGGTTTAAACATAAGTGGATCAGCTTCGCTGGCACGGTTGCTGATCAGGCTTGCAAACCCTGCAGCTTTCATTCATTTTACCTGGTCACGAATAATTCAGACCTATTTAAAGCATATATAGTCTTTCCCCTTCCATCCCGTTTGTCACATTAACCTCCCCACTGATGTGTTTCTTATACATTAACCTGTCAAGGCAGGCAAATTTAAAACTTAATGCAAGCGATCATCCAAATTATATTCCCTAACCCACACATACAGTTCTAGCAGTAATAAATACTGACAACCAGTCATTTTGAATCCAAAAAGAGCTGCCTGGTACAACACTTGTGGATTGGTGCAGCTGCTGCTCCTCCCGCCTCAGGTATCAGCTCAAGTCACTCTGGATTATGACATATGACACAATCTCCGATTTATTTGTCCTGTTTAAGAATCACTCTGAAGCAGAGTAATAGCGTTTCCTTCTGGAAAACTAAAATCTCTGCCATTTACTCAATCACTGTCTCTGAAATCTGCATGTTGATCATAAATAATAGATATTCAACATAAATATTCCCCGTGAAGGATGCGTTCGAGGCGCTTGAGTGATGGTTAAGAGAAGATGAAGAATGAAATGAAATGAGTGAGCTTGGAAAGATGAAGGTCACATTACTTGTTTCATTAGATGCTTCCTCTAGTGGGACATATTCTGAGCGTCAAAACATTCTCGTTGCAGCAGAAGAAGCACACTCCAAGCAATCAGCACCTAGTTTGAATGAGCTGAAAGATAAGAAGGCAGCGATGGAACTGGTTACATGAGTGACAGGAGCAGAAACAGAAACCATTTACAGTGGGTTGGGTTTTCTTTTTTTGTTTTTTTTTCCTTAGCTGCGTCTGGCTGATTGCACCTTCGGCTTCACGGCATCAAATAAATAAATAAAGCTTTTCATGTTTTTGCTAATGAGGAACGAAACCTTCCTCGTCTTCCTTCACCAGGCAGCTGCAGCCTCTAGGAGTGTCAGCTGGGAGGTCATCCTGCTACTCCCCCCACTTCTCTGCCAATAATATCAGCATCTTTGTGCTGTGCTCGATCATTGCAGTACATCTCCAAAAGCCACCAGAAGGGATCAGTTGTGTTTCGAAGGCGTGCGCCCTTTGGTAATCACGGATATTTGCACCAGCGGCGATGGAAAAACATCACATGGTCATTGAGTCAAACATCCACAACTGCTACTGCCTTTTAATCCTGACAAAAATGAAATACAAATGCACATAAATGCCAAAATAGCTGAAAAAAAATTGCTTTGTGGCCATTTTGTAATGCATCTAAAATCAGAAGCCAAGATTTCTACAGGGTCTGCATGTAACTTTGACTTCAATATGTGTAGGTTTTTTATTTATTCACAAAGCATACCTGATTTAAAAGAGGGATGAAGGACACTCTCAAGGTCAAACCAGAATGACTGCTCTCAAGAGGAGGCCTGTCAGGCACCACCAACAACGCATTTTAAAATCCCTTCCCTGGAAGCTTAATCCCAATTCACACTTTTGACTCCTCCTCTGACCTTTCAATCATCACATGATGACAGTTTGGGACAACAGTGCACAGATCCACACCAATCCCATGGTGCAGAAGTTGAACTGTCTGCATGAAGCTAAGGACGTCCAGCTGATGGAAACACCATGGCCTGGTTTCTAGCAAACAGAGTGTGCAAACGACACGTCGTATGAATTTACAGATACTGACAGCTAAGGTCGTAGTAGCTAAGTGCTTTAGTCGAGGGCCACTGGATGTCTGTTGTCTTACTTACAGTACAGGCGGTTCAGCTCTTATCGAAAGGCTTCTGCAGTGTGCTAATTAATTATTTCATTCCTGAAGAAGCAGAGCGTCTTTAAGCAAGATAACGAGAAGTCCATTTGTCCTAGATTGAAGCTTAGCTGCAGGCCCAGTGCATTTATTTACTTCCCCAGAGACAGCAATTTTCTTTACAGTATGCTGATTTAATCCCAACTGTACAGACCAATATAATTGGGACAGTGCTGAACCGCCACTGTGTAAAAGACTGTGTACAAAAGACTGAGCACACAGTAGAATTAATTATCTTTAGACTGCATTGTTTCAGCTCTAATAAATAATGGAATTGGCAGTCACTGACTGATTTCCCAGTGTCTATTAGGCCATCGGTGAATTGGTCGGATTGTCACAGCTGTAGTGGTGAAGGTGCGTTCCGGGATCAGCTGAACTTTTTCTTGCAAACTCATTAGAATGGGCAGCTGCGGGGAAACAAGACTTTTAAAATGAGGAAGAACTGTCCCATGAATGCAACTTTAAGGACCAAATTTCACCATCAGCCTCGCTATGTCACTTCTGTCTCCGCAATGATAGCAAGTTATTTATTTCTCCTTACTGTAAATGAGCACATTAGGCCTCTGATGTTTATTTTCTTTCCATTGCATGTAAATGAGAGGCAGCAGCAGATGAATGGACTCATAGAGGCACAAACCGTTTTCTGGCCCGAGGAAAGTTCACAGATCCCTCATATACTGATGGCTAACTTTAACCTCTGCGTTCACAGCACCACTATTTACTTTAGCTTCTGGATGCAGTCAATGGTCTGCAGGAAGCATTGGTCCAGAACGAGGGAATACCTCTGAGGAGAAGGATGGAGAAAGGAGTCATTCAAACCTGGAATGACAAATAGGTGAGGCTGTTTACATACGCCGTGTTTACATAAGTTTGTGTTTGGTTTGGTGGGTTATTGGGCATTTTGGAATAAATCTTCACCTTTCTGCGTAATACAGCTGCATCAAACAATATTCAAATTGTTCAGGCGTGTTTGTTTTTTATTTGGAAGTGATGACACTCTCTAATGAGCTTACTCAACAATAGTTGGTCGATACCGACAAAGATTTTTCACTGAAATGATCAGCAAAACCAGGATTACACAGTAATGATTTGTGTTTCAAGTCTATAAACTGGAAAAATGGGTCTTATATTCATCATTTTGACAACTTTGGTGTTTTTCTCCTAAAATACCATACCAATATCTTCCCATTAACAAATTACCTGACACGTGTTGCTCACTGTGTTGTGTGTTTGTCAATCCTGCAGGCGTATCCACAAGGAGGTTATGGTGGCTCATCTGGTCGTGCAGTGACACCCCTAAATGCACTCTCCTTCTTTCCTGGAGGTATTCAACACAAGCTGCTTTTTGTTACTCTGAGCATAAAGGCTTTCTTCATCACTTCCAAACTCTGATATTTTTGTCTTGTGGCACTTTCTCGCCGAGTCCAGCGGGGACCTGCCAATCTCCCACAGGGTCCTGGAAGAAATAGTGCGGTATTTGAAGCAGCACACTAACTCAGCCATGGTTTTAAATTAAGCGTGATGTGGAAGGAGGGGATGGGGTGGAGAGGGAAGTCCGTTGAAATCCTTTTGGCTACATCAGAAGAAATTAACTTGAATATTAGCACGGGTGTACCGGCCACTCCCACTTGGCCGCACATAGCCAGGCAACCTGTGGATTAACAAGCTAAAATGACACGCTATAGGCCTACATACGGTCCATGGGAATACACGGAGCGCCTACAGTGGAAGCCGTAGCATTCATGTTCAACCGCTATTCCCACACAGCTGGTTTCAAGTCAGAAATGATTAACAGTAATATTTGAAATGAATATTGAAGTCCCGAGGAACTTCAGGTGTTTAGTATTTGGACTGGCATGTTACACATCTATTTACAACTATCTCGAGCCAAGAAAAATTTAAGCCCTCTAGGAAAGTTACACCACAAGAGGAAAATAATGAATGTAAGACATTGAGACATCACTTTTATTGATTAAATAGGTGTCCCATTTGTATACAAAAGCACAATTTGTTTCTGATATCTATAAAATTCTCACCAGTGGAGGAAAACATGCCTGGATATATTACGGCAGTGACATTTAAAAGCAGTGTGCGCACAAGGTACAAAACCATGGGGAGACATCCTTTCAGTGGCCAACATTTCTGCAATTAGGAAGAATGCTTGTCTTGCACCATTAGGGATTACATAAAAGCTCCGCTCTTCAAGACATCCAGACACGAAACAACCATCACAAACTGTCTAAGGGAATTTGAATTAGAGACAGGGTGGAAATCTGTAACGTCTATGTGTGACAGAAGCCTCTCTTCTGCAGGCTGCTGCGTGTCATGAGTCGGGCGAAGGTAGTGGACATGAGGTTGCACAGGAACCGGCCACTTCCCCTGGTTAACATCTCGTCTCGACTGTCACAAAGCCTGCAGCGAAAGCGTGCTTGACTTATCTCATCATGTCACCGCGGAGCCTTGGGTCATGCTGGAGAGTGCTCTAAGCTATGCCCACAGAGCCTCTAGTTCCTCCCGCTAAGTAAGAGCAGACAACAAGGACATCTCTGTGCGGGGCTAAAATACGGGTTCAGAATGTTGCTGTGCATCATGACCTCTGTCGTTCAGTTTGAAACTAAAACTATGCTTCTTCTCTGCTCAGATCATCTCCAGTGTTGTCACAGATACAGTACAGACCAAACGTTTGGACACACCTTCAAATGTTCTTTGAATGAGAAGGTGTGAAGGAGAAACTTATGGTCTGTACTGTACGTGAACAGTCCAGTGCCAGACAGCTTGTTCAACATTCCTGCACACTTTCTCTGACTCCTGTCATTGTGGTTCACCTGTGGTCTGCACCAGGGTCCAAATAATTGCTAGCTGAAATACCAGCACCATCTTCATTGCGGTCCTTGAGTTGAATTTAATTTTACGTCCTCCATCTTTTGTTCTAGGATCACCATCCTACGGCGCTCCTCTTGGTACTTCAGCTGTGCCTCCAGAAGCTTCTGATTGGAGTCTTTTTCTCTGTGGAAGTCAGGTCATTTCAAATTTACACCATCCTTTTCACAGTGATGGGGCAGAAAATGCAACTTTAAATGTACATGGATGGACGGTCTTTATTAAAGAAAACAGCTGCTGAATGACTTTGATCACTTTAACATACAATCTGAGCACTGTAGTAACCTTCAAAATGTCTTAAAACTGTAAGCTGTCTCTTTAACTCTGATACCTCGAGGGAACAGTCCTTCATCACGAACAAAGTAGGAAGTGTCAACAACTATAGAAACCAGCATATGAATAAAGAGAATACTCTAATGCAGGAGTTTTTCAGTCTTTCTGTAGCATTGCTATATTTTTTAAAAAATTTTTGCCTCTCAAATAACTTTTCATTTCTTAGCAAGATCTTGCAAAAGTAAGATAAGGTTTTAACAAAACTTGGTAGGAGGATGGGAAACGGGCATTCATAAGAACACATTCAATTTTGCTGTCATTCTGGAAAAAGGGGCAGATCCAAGAATGCTAATTTAGGGAGACTGTCAGCCCTTGGCTGAGACATGTGCTCTGCTGTGCTTACTCGTGTCTTTAATCCAATGAATAGGATTTCCAGATGAAAATAAAACATGGAAAATAACATCTTAAAAAGGTCCAGTGTTCCTGTCAGTCACTGAGCTGGACTCATGCACAGACACTGCCATCTCCAGGGCTAGAATGCACATGTTAGCGCTTTCATTTGAGTCAGACAGCTGGTAACTTTAAACTCTCATCATATTAACCTATAGTAACAAAAATAAGTGATTTATGTGGTTCTGAGAAAGAAAGAACAAAGGTTAAAATATGACTTACTTTGTCTGTAGGATGTGAACCAGTTCGAGGAGTTTGTCCCTCTCCTCACAGAGGATTCTATATTGGTTACACTGGGTCATCAGTTCACTTACATCAGCTGAACAATGTGGACACTTTAAAGTTGCTGGGCCACTGAGTACAAGACACAGGGGGAAAAAAAGAGTGAACATATGCTTTCTCCGAAGTCTTTATCCATTTTTTCTCTTTTCTTCATATATGAAACTGTCCTGAGTTACTATTTAGCATCATTTAACAGTGATATGTAACAGTAACATTATCTTTTAACTTACTTAACTTCCACACTGCTTCCTACGGCAGGCAGCACCAGTTTATGACCAAATTTAGAGGCTGACCTATAAGGTGGTAAAAAAAAAAAATGGAAAGACATCCCATGAGGTGCTCAGATGGTCACTTACTTTATATTCATTTTTATAACTGTACCGACCCAGAAGTTGAGACTTGCTTGTGATTGTCTCCCTCTTCAGGGAGCCTCGCTGAACTGCAGGCTGTCACACTCTGTTGGGTTTTCTTCTGTTGCTGGCTGAGCTGCTGGAGCAGTTCCTGCATCTGTGTCTGCTGCTTCTAGAAAGTGTAAAAGTATATATGCATGTACATACAATATTTATACATTCAAATAAATAGTCTGATAATGCATGGCATATACCTCCTTGAAGGACAACAGCTGTTTGTTAAGACAACCTGACAATAAAACTGTTCATTTTCTCATTATTAACTCCTTGTATTTATAGTTAAATTAGACCATTTGTGAGTGTGTTCCTTGTACCTGCTAATATGAAATGTAATAATAAATCTAGCTGGCTGTGAAATAAAAAAATCTAAATGTTAAAAAAACTATCTAAATGTTATCTACTGTTAAACAAGAAAGTGTTCTGTGCACATCATGGTGAAAGTGAATTTATTTTTTGGCTTATCTAACACCTTACCAGCAAAACATCTACGAGCTCATCATCGTGTTTACCCTTCTCCAGCAGGGCTGCGATTTGGACCTTCAGAGTTTTCAATTCAGTAGACAGAGATTTGTTTCTAGCCTTGGAGGCTTCCAGCTTCTTCTTCACATCCTCGTGGTCTTTCAGGAGGCCTTCATGGTCCACTGAGAGCCTCTGAAAATACGTGAGTTTGTGAAAGATGGGCCGTGGCACATTCAGAGAACTAGATTTTTTCTACATCCACTTTACCCACCTCAAATGCCTCCCTCTTTTCCTTTTCTATGCTGCGAATGTAGCTAAGGTTCCTTTCTTGAGGAGGGCTTGTCTGCAGGAACCCCACACCATGAAAATCATCCTCCTGCTGTCTCTGGGTCGATTGTTTCAGCTGCTGCTCAAGATCCCGCAACTGTCGCACACCACCTTTCAGTCAGTTTGCCAGCTATCTTATATCAGTAACCTTTCAGAGCTTTGAATAAAATTAACAGTGCATCACAATCCAAGGAGAGTAAAGATTTGCTTGCCCTCGACTGTAGAGCCAGAATCTGCTGGGCGCGACCTCTGAAGCTCCCTGGGGAACTTATCAGTTGCTGCAGATTGACCTCCTCTCCAACCTCACTGACCAAAACCTGCAACAGCAGTAACACATCACACCTAAGAACACAGAAATCAGCCCCGGATATGAATCCATACATGAAATGTAATAAGTACCTTATGAGCTATTTTCAACTCCTGTCTGACAGATTGAAGCTGGTTTCGATACTCTGACACTTTCAAGAGGGCGACAGACAGTTTCTCCTGTAGGGATTTCATCAGTGGGGTTTCCTGCTTGGTTTGAAAAGACGTGTTCATCTTATCTCACAGTCATCTGAGTTAGGAGAGATAGATTGTGCATTACCTCACAGCCATTAGATGACCTCTTATTTTGTGTCTTTGTGTCATTCTTCTGCTCGATTGATGAAAGTGGCAACAGATCTTGCAACTGTGAGGAGGGAAAAGCACAACAATGAAACAATTATCTCCTCTGAAATAAACTGGGATATGTGTGGTACCTCCTTCTCAAGCTCTTTGATTTTGCTGGAGTTTTGCCTGGATTTCAGCTTCTCTCGTTCGATTTCAGAGGACAGCTCTCTGTTCTTCTTGGACAGCGCCACAATTTTGGTGGCGGCCACATCACCCACTAAGCCCGATGTACCTGAAAAAAAGAGTGGGTGAGTCATGAAGAAGCTGTTGTGATTTCTACACTGTTCGTCACTTTCTATATACCTGCCAGAACCAATCGCTCCTCCTCTCTCTTCCTCTTAAGGTGTTTAATTTCAAAGTCCTTTTCACTCACAAGTTTGAAGAGGCGACTATTTTCATCTTTAAGCTCCCTCAGCCGGTCCTGCAAATTTTCATTCTCAAAACTACAGTAAAAAAGAAAAGAGATTAAAGATTAAATCACCATTACAGGCATTATTAATTAGATTATTTAAAATTAACATTCTAATTAATGTCATACAACATGTGATATATGTTAAACATTTCACATGAAAACTATGTTAGTCATTTATTTTAGTCTTCATTAGGACTCACCTGTCATTGCCTTTGTCTGTTTGAGATACATCTAAATTATGTCGGGTCACACCGGTAATAACCTTATTAGCCTCTATCTCCTTTTTCCTGTCCAGTTTTCTTTTCTCCTGCTGTTGTTGTAGTGCTTGGAACTGCAGCCGCAAATGATTCAGTTCACCATCATGATCCATGACCTTTGATAAAGAAATTATAAACTTAAAGTGAGGGAAACATAAAGTAGAAATCAAAATCATCACTTTAATGTAATATGTCACAGTAATATCATTAAAGTTTCCATACTTAACTTAGCTACTTATTTATTTATTGTTAATTGACGTATGTTTTAACGGGACCTCTAGTCTCTAGAAAGGTGCCTATAAATTAAATGTATTAATACCAATGGGTGTTTGGTCTTTTTTAACCTTTCATTTTAAACATTCTCTGCATCTTTTAACCTGCAGCAGAACGATTGATCTGCAGAGAAAATACCATAAAGACTATTTGAACTAAAAAAAAAAAGACTGGAAATAATCAAATAATTACATAGCCTAAAGCTTGTGGGTTACAATGGCCCATAACAAAGACATAACAATAATATGGCTCACCTGCTATGTAAATTCCAGGAAATTAGAGGCTGTTTTGTACTGCATCGTTTGCTAGAGGCTGTCGAGTCAGTAGCAGCTAACTGCGGCGCTTCGGTTGTCGTAGCAACAGCATTCGACGAGAAGACCTCGAAGATCTCGCGGGAACAAGAACGGGGCCTGCCAACTACAAGCTATGAAGTGCTTATTTAATACTAATTAAATAATCAGTGTTTATTTTTCTTAGGAAGACCAAAAAAGAAGGTGCGATGAAGAACAGGTGAGATTGACTAAATATTCCAAATAACCATCTCTGCTGTTTCCTTTTTGCTGCACCAATGTGTGTTAGGTGAATAGTCTTAGAGAATCCCTCTTTATGATTTTGTGATGCTTAAAGGTAATGGCAATCTTTTTTTTCCTTTTTTGTTAAAAGTTCTGAACGGACCAACGTGTCCACAAGAGGGTGTAAAAACGCAAGGCGCACTTTGCTATAGTTTTATTCTAGTAATATGAAAACAGAAAGTATGACTGCACACAAATAAACGTCATGTGTCATTGTCATACATTTTCTGGAAGTACTGTCCAGTGTTGCACAATGAGGGAACAGTAGCTTTATTTCACAAGAATAGTAGGGTGTGTTTAGAAGGAAATGTCACTGTTTTATTGTTCGAACTGCAGCTGTAAAACAATTAAAATTTGATATTTTGTATTAGAATTTACAAGTTGGGACCTTTGACAATGTGCAAAACATCAGACCAGAACATGTGAAAACACTGTGTCTGAGAGATTTAATTTAACAAAAGAAAATTAAAAATGGAAGTAAATATTCTCAGTATAGTTGGTTACTGGAAAATAATAAGAATCAACTTATAAGTTGAGATTTCTTTATTTTGTAGAGGAAATACAAAACATTTTTTAAAAAAATCTCTATTATTTCTATTCATATTACTGTAGAATAAATTAACAAGGCATCTATATTAATTCAATTTCCTATATCTTGATATTTTAACATTACTGCAGGTTCTGTAGGTGTACCCCATTTAGTAAAACTGGAAGTGTTGGAATAAAACTTGGACCCATTTGCGTATGAGTGTATAGTTGGCCTTTCTTTTTATCAATGAAAAAAAAAATAGATTCTTTGCCATGGGAGAGAGAGAGCATCCCACATATAGTCTTAGCACATTTTTTTTTTAAATAGACTACTGTGATTGTGATGTCAAATGATAAATGTATGTTAGTTAACTAAGGAACATGGCAGAACAATCCATTCATGTGCAGAGGTTTATGCCAGATGGCATATGACAAGAAGGATGAATATACTCAGGATAGATCAGTCCACACTGGAGAGGGCAAATCATCTATATACTGTTTAAGGGAAGTGTCCAGAAAGGACTCACATAGATTTAGAAAGAAAATTCCAAACAAATATCCCAGAACTTTCTTACTATGGGGCAACCTTGAAAAATGGTATTAATTACAGTACAAATTCACAGTAGGTAAAACTAAAATTTAAACACTTAACTTACAGCAGTGATAGATCGCAGAAGTGGCGTGCTTAATGGGTTTACGGTAAAGTGGGACATGGATACCATCAGGCATTGCGTATAAAAATTTAAAGGTAATGGTAATAGTCTGTAATTGTAGTCACTTTTTTGCTCTACTTGTGATCTTCTTTAGCTTTTGCAAAGTAGTCCTTGTACATTGAAAACAAGACACCTGAAACAAAGAAGCAGAGGAAAAAGTTACTGACAAAGACAACCCTTGCACCTACTAAAAACTATACAGAATGATGGCTCAGAATCAACAAGTGAATCATTACATTACTACAAGGAAAGGCAACACAATAACCACACACAAAACAAAAAAAAAATCAGAAAAGGGACATTCCACATTACGTACCAACAGTCATAGCACCAACCACGAAGCCTTGTGCAGCCACACGCATGTGAATCAGATGAACCGACATCTTGGTATCTCCCCGGGTTTTCATTTTCATCAGTCTATATCCAACAATGGCCAAGAATCCCGCCATTCCTGCAAAAAGCAGAGTTTCTGTGAGCTCTAAAAAGGGTGGATGTCATTTTGTCTTAAAATGTAATGGGATGATAAATAGCAGTTCCAAGACAAGATAAGAATGCACCAAGTTTACACAGACAGTTCCCAAAAGGTCGGGGGGGGGGGTTGTAAATATAAGAAAAAGTACTTACCCACTGGAACAAATGGATTTTCCTTTGCTTTTCGAAGGAATTTTGACTCATTCTCCTCAACGCCAGACATCTTTACTAGATCTAAAAAGAAAATTACAGTATTGGTCAGTTACTGATTTCTAAAATGCATCATGGCAGCTCATTCAAACTGTGCAGTTTTTTTATGCTAAATTTTCTCTGAAAATAGATGGAAAGAAGCCGGAACTTTAAATTACTAAATGGTCAGACGAATAAAGTTGATTACGGAACCGTTTGTTCGGGCTCAACTGCTATACGGAAAGCTCAGAGGTTACGCATGAAGGGCAACCAGAGGCATACGCACTGAAATATGTAAGTTCTTGGCTCAATGATCCATTTTAAAGACAACATTAATGATTTAACCTAGTACAGCACAATAACCTTTCTTGTATCAGATAATGCCAAATAATCGTAGACCACGAAAGAACTCGAATCGTCGTTAATAAAAATCGTACATATCAGGTCACATACTTATGACGATACGATAGCTTGTGTTAAGTTCGTACCTTTTTAATGTGTGCGTTGATCAAATCAATAAAATTGTTCTTCGACGTTCTTTGTTCCTGAGAAGGAAAACTGTCACAAAGTCTGTACGATAAACCGAAGGTAAGAGCCGGTACGTGATGTAACCATGGGCGTACAGTCTTTCACGCAGCTATGACGTCAACAGGAAGTCACCCAAACATGCGGTATGTTCCCATCCTCACAGAAAATCGGAAAGTCCAATTTCATTCTGACAAGATAGAACTGTTGCATTGTCTACGAAAGAATAAATGTAGAAAAGGCATTTAGAGACTTTAAAATAGGCACTACAACAGTGTTTTACACAATGTAATATTAACTACATGAATTGGTGTCATTCTGCACTTTATACATGTAACTTGTTTCATTATTTAAATTCCGACTTTTACCCGTTATACGTTGCATAGTTCATAATTTATTGCGTACGTTTAAATATCCATCACAGGATCCTGTGTTACCTAAACAGTCAATATATAGCAGGAATATATCTGTCGTGCTGAACACAACCGTTATGCTAGTAAGTCGAAGACGGTAGACGGTGGAATGAATGCTCTTGGCTCACGAGTAACTCTCTGGGCTGATGTAATATTGAATCGTTTTGAGGTCTCATGTGCGCACGTTTCTGCAAAGTGCGACATCAGTCTATTATAGCTGCTGCTGTTACTGTTATCCATCCATCCATCCATCCATCCATCCATCTTCTATACCTGCTTTATCCACACTTGGGTCGCAGGGGAGAACATGTAAACTCCGCACAGAAAGGCACGAGCCGAGTTTCGAACCCCGAACCTTCTTGCTGTGAGGCAACAGTACTAACTATTGTGCCACTGCTTTATACTATTATCAATAATAATTATTATTTTAATTACACTTTATCTGCTGCTAATTAAACTGCACACTGGATGGGTGGTTTGTATAATGGGTAGGTGGTTCAGTATTACAGGTTTTTAAAAAATATACTGTATGAAGAGTGTCTAATGTGCACAACCTTAATGGAAGTCCAAAAACAGCTTTGAAGCTTCACTTTGAAGCCCAGATGTACATGTGGAGTTTGCTTTATGCAATTACAGAGGACAAGGTTGCTGTAATCTTGTAATAGGCCTTTTGTAGATCAAATTAGTGATATATTCAAGAGTTCTTCAAACAACCAAGAGCCCTGTGTGAAAATAACACACTGCAGTGGTTTGACAAAGTGGGAAGACAATGAGTTTGTTGTAGGGAAGCAGCCCAATGCAGCAGTCACTGGGTGAGAGACAGGGTGCACATGTGGCCAGTGCATATCTTTGACTGAAAAATACCGCAATAAAAACCCAGACATGCATGAAGAGAATATCTAATCTACATTCAAAGGACCAGACCTAACGAAATGGTAACTATTGCATCAACGAGCTGCACAGTCTTCCCAATACATCAGAAACTCCTGCAGGTGGTGCTACATCTCTTCTATGAAGGCAAACCATATGACGCTGGATTTATGCCCCATCCCATAACCTCCTTACTGCAGATGATTGGGGCTGCAGATGATTGGGGCAGTCACGTTCTGTGGTGTTTAGGTAGCTTTGTAATACAGGCAGAGAACTGTATAGACTAGTATGTGAGCAGTACAAAAGAGAACTAATGTAACAGTAGGTGGGGATAATGCTCCATCTGTTCGAAGCAGCCATTAAAATGGTGTACAACCGGTAAAATATCATTTTTAAAAAGGCCCTCTTCAACATTATTACAATTTTTAATAAAAGCGTCCTTTGACAGTTAAAAAAAAGACAATATTTAACAATGTCTCCTCTTCAGTGTAGAGATGACACAGTCATAATGCCAGATCCTTCAATACACCTATATGTATTTTTAAGTAACTTTCTGTCAAGAAATGCAAGAGAAAAGTGGTGCCCAAGCTTCTACACATGAACCTATTCACTCTCTCACTTTATCTCTTTGCGTCATCGTGGCAAATGCTCCCCTTGACCTGGGTAAGAATTAGAAATTAAAAAAAGAAAAAAGAAACACTGAAAAATCCAAGTTACTGGCGGTCAAGATCAGCCTTATATAAACACATCCAGACAGGCTGCATTCGTAAAACTTAAGAAAAAAAAGACATAGGATAAATGAACAAACGGATGAACCGAACCAAAGACTTCGAATTATAACTATTTGCCTTTTGTAACACTTTAATTTTGTGACTAAGCTCTATAATTCTGGTTTGTTTGTCATTTTACTTGAAGGCTAACCCCATTTTTTCTTTTTTCAAATATTGACTGTGGCATCAAACAACAGCTCAAATGAACAAAGGTGAACTTGCTGCCACTGCAGTTACCTTTGGTCATTTGGCAATGCATCTAATGTGTTCACGATCACTGATGAAGATTTTTTTAAAGAAACTTTGCTTTTCCTGAGCAACTACTATTACATAACAATAATGGATGTCATCTGCAGGATAAAATCCACCCCAAAGAACAACTAAAATATCAGCTAGAGGAGCTAAAAAGAAAAACCCGTAAAATATGTCTCCTGCTGATGAACACATTTTAATTATGAATGCGGATTACTTACTACAATGATGCGTTGTTCTGTAATAATATTGTCGATTTTAAAAAACTACTGTTTTTGTAAACATCAGATTAGTTAGTTGGTTTTGTTTTCGCCCTGCTCACTGAGTAAATCAACCAATTGCCAGTTTCCTTAATGCAAGACCCAAACAGCAGGAGCAGGACAGACCAAACTGCTCTGAGCAAAATTTGCTTCTGTATTATTTACATAATACATCCATATTATTATTTACAGGAGCATCTGGCCTGTGGCCCCAAGCACTGGCCCTCGCAGAAGCCTAACTAGGGTCACTGCTTGAAAGAAGGTAAGGCAGGGAAATGATTGGGGCTCCAATCAAGGAGGGGGGGAGGCCCCCCACGGGCTGATAACTTTGAATTATATCATAGCAGTGACAGCCATTGGCTGATCATTTAAAGGACTTGATCACATCTTATGTTGGTTCTGATAAGATCTTTATGAATCTACTGGTAAAAGTCCTTCATCTTGGAAGAGGAGGAGACCAGGAGTTAAGAAGTCAAAGGCTTAGCTCAGATATTGAGCAGTTTGCACTTATCTTAACCC
>BJFM01001742.1:6642-22191 GCA_016586285.1 Arothron firmamentum
CCTCTCTCTCTCTCTCTCTCTCCCTCTCTCTCTCTCCCTCTCTCTCTCTCTCTCTCTCTCTCTCTCTCTCTCCTCTCTCCTCTCCTCTCTGTCACTATGTTGCGCCCCCTGCTGCACGGATTGTGTTTATTTTTAAATAACTGGCGTCTGTTATTAAATTGTATACAAATATGTAATTAATATGCTATAATAGCGCCTCATAAAATTAGCGAATGCCGCCACCCCAAATCAAAGTCTTTCCACATAAGAAATCAGAAACGATTTTAAAACATCGATTTCTGATGCCTCAATGAAACGAAATGCCTGTCAATGAGTAAAATCGACCCAAGAAGCAAAAAAAACCCTAATTAAAAATAAATCCATACATTTTGACCACAGTTTCTCTTATGTTTTCCCACAGGGAAGCACGCCAAGTGTCATTGTTTCATTGGAGAAACGGGAGCAGCACAGTCTGGAGTCTGGGGGGACTTTGACCTTTGATCTTCCAGAGGTGACGCCAAAGATCACAGGTTATCCAAAGGAGGCCTTAATTATAAAGCAACCTCCTACTTTGTGTAACCTTGTAGTCTACATACACTATAATACAGGTGAAAGTCACAATATGTTGCTATATTGGATTTGATTCCTTATTGAATGTGCTACGTTTTATTATTTACATTACATCTTTAAAATAATCAGTGCGAGTTGTTGTGGCAAAAGGGATGTTTTTCGCTTTCCCTACTTAAAATATCAAGGTTGTCTGGTTTGGAGATTAGACGTTCAGGAATGTTTGAGGACCATGAGTCTCCGGGCGATTAGATAAATGAGTGGTGACATGTGGAAAAGTAACTAAATGTCACTCAACATGACAAGAGCATCATTTTACAGATAAAAGTGCAGCCAAAGAAAAGGATTTCAAGAATATTTGAGTCACAAGTTGAAGTGTTGGCGTGAGAAATCTTGGCGGACTGGTTGTTTTGTTGTGTACTCAGACAATGAGGAGTTTCTGAACTCCAGATATGTTCAGGTCCAACTCACAGTTAAATCAGTAAGAGCACAAGTGTGGACTGGTTTGAGCTGTGCAGCTCACAGTTCTGTTGGAGGACAAAACACATATTTGCATCAAGTGGCTGGTATGCTTATATTGAAAAGATAATTACATGGTGAAGAGGAATGCGGACCGGTCAGCTTGGGTCAACAAACAGGTTCTTCTGACAGAGGAACTGAAAGAAAAAATTCCAGTGTTAATGAATTGACGTTGGTGCGGTGCTCATCGTGCTAACAGCTAGTTAAAACCAAGAGGGTGACAATCAGCTCTGACTTTAGTCCAGAATTCTCTTCTGTCTCTGGTTCCTGCTGTTCTCTGCTGAACTTTAGCTTTGTGATGTTCTGGCTTCTGACCTCCATTTGTCAGAGAAT
Source organism: Arothron firmamentum (assembly GCA_016586285.1). NCBI lineage: Eukaryota > Metazoa > Chordata > Actinopteri > Tetraodontiformes > Tetraodontidae > Arothron > Arothron firmamentum. The sequence continues at coordinate 8,041 of BJFM01001742.1, forward strand.
TGTTGGGTTTCATCACAGAAAATAAATACGCGTGCGGAAAATTGGTTTCTCTTATCTGGAAGCTGAAAGGTGGGCGTGGACGCCGGACTTGATAAACTGGAACGTTGTGTCTGTGGCAGCAGTGTGTTCAGTCGGATCAGTGAGGTTCCCACGGCAGCATGAAGACGACTCTGATTCTGCTTCTGTGCCTTCTCCTGGTCTCCTTCTGCAGGGGAGAAGATTATATGAAGGATAAAATCACTCCTAAATTTAAAGTGCTTGGGAGCTATCAGGTAGGTTTGATGTCAAAGCAGGCTGGATGCCACTCTCCTGAAGAATCCAGAAAAGTTACTTGTGCTTCTGTGTCCGCAGGAATTTGAAAAGCGTGAATACGAACCCACCACTTGGCTTAGGACACCTGTCGAAAGCAAAGAATCACCTCCTCCAGACTCTGACATTGTGAAAGCACATGGCCACCTGAAGTCTTTTGTTGAGAAGGCTAAAAAAGACAATAAAGCCGAAGGTTTGTTTGTGCCTGAAACTTGTTACTGTGCAGTGAGATCAGGGCACAAACATCACCGAGAGGAGAGGGGAAAAAAACAACAGAAAAAACTTACTGTACAATGAGAGAGATAAAGAGCGTGTTTTCGAGGATGTGATTGAAACCTGTAAAATAATTGATGATTTTTACAGGTATAGAGGATCTTGGCAAAGCCTGGCCCGTGTTGATTAATCACACCAAAGACAACCAACTATTGCTGTGCTGGTTTGTTCCACCCCAGCTGAAACTGTCATCTGGCGACTCATTGGTTGAAATTTTCCAACTTCCTAAATCCATTTTCTATGTCCGGTGAGTGACCCATTTTTTAAAAAAATATTTTTAAATCACAACAGCTGAAATTCTTCTGTTCTGCTGAGAACCAATTTTCACGCATGCATGTAGCATGTTAATGATATAAATAGTTCAAATCCTGAATTGTAGAACAATATTAATCACGTGTTTTAGAATTTACGAGCTTCAGGAGCTGTGAAAATCTGCCACACCTTTGCTTCGACTCCATGACCTCACTTTTGTATTTGAGCCACCTCCAGTTCTGCTCAAGATCGGTCATCTGAGATGTAACATCAACAGATGTTTGCATCATTTTACTGTCTGAATTTCATTTTAAAGGAAATTCAACGGACTTCCAAGTATCAAGGCTGGCAAAGAGAACACCAAGAAACTTCTGGTCAGTCTGGAAAGATCATGTCCGGACCTGGACCTGGTGGAGTACAGCGGAGCCGGCTACGAGCCCTTCTTTTCGCTATGGCACCACAATGAGGTCTTGATAAGTCAAAATTCCAGCTGTACGGTTGCTGGCTAAGACATTTATAGAGTCTGCCCATTACTGCTGAATATAAGCACTATCTTTTTTATTTCTATGTCAGATCTTCTGGATAAATACTATGTGTATATTCTGCTATTTGGGCTGTTTTAAAAAAAATACTAATTATTTAAGGCCCAATTAATTCTTCATAGTCTGAGAGTTTAGGTTGATGTTATAATTGTATTTGCTACTTCAACATACCAGCCTTAACTGTATAACCTGCAATAAATGGACAGATCAATGTCACAATAACTTGACTGTAATTCATCTCATAAATGTATTTATCCACTTTTTGACAATGAAGCGCTGTTATCAGGAGCATTAATTGTAATCCTCCGATACACATAATTAATCTAACAAATCCTTTTACAGCTCTACTAGAAACTGATAATATCTAACCGTGTTTTTTGGAAGTCATCAAGCAGAACAAAAATAAGCTTGATTAACGTTTTTTTCGTTTGGTTATACACCTTGATAAATGCAAAAAAGGAAACACCTCCTATAAACTTTTTTTTTTTTCTTCCAGAAAGTAAAGAAAAAGCTTGTGTGATGTGTGCTTGTGACCACTAGATGGAAATGTCTGTGTTCACAGCTTTTTATGATTGCTTAGGCACGATTTGGAAAACAGGCCTCAAAAATTCAAAACACTACACACAATTAGCACAACCACCACACACAATATGCAGAACATATTGTGCAAAATGAAACAATCTTGTCAAAACTATATAGACATTTCTAAAAGCCACACCATGTCACCATATGAAACACACGTTTCATGAGCCCTAACTCTGAACCAGTTGTGCTGTATTTAACTTAAAACACTTTTAGCAGGTCCTCCTCTCAGTGATCAGATTACTGTAATGACGTAAAAAGAGAAATTGCAAATACAGGGCATGGTAAATCAAAACACACAACAAGATCAATGCTGCAGACTATTGGAAATATGATTTATTTCTCTTCATATAAAATCAGTTAATCCATGGTTCATGACATGATCAACTAGTGTTGCATAAGTTTCATTTGTCAAATTTGGTCCTCTTCTTCTTCACCTGTGGCATTTTTATAGTACTCAAACCTGATTGTTGAGTCTATAATAAAACAATTATGTGTTTGCTCACCTGACCTTAACTGTGTTTAACCAATTGGTTAAAGGGTGTGGTGATTTATCAGTCAGTGCTTTGGAATTGCAAGAGAGTTACATCATGATTGATGTCTGTGTTTAATGTAGGCAAGTGTGTTTAATATTTTGCAAATCACTGTGTGTGTTTTTCTTCAAAAAGCGTGAGGCTGACTTTGTGTTTATAGCAGTGAATATCTGGTCCAACGTTTTGTTCCTTGAGTGTAAGGTTTTGAAAATGGTGTAAGACTTTTGATTTTAGTGTTTATGCATTCAGAAAAAAAACTAATATTCACAAATGATTTGACCAATAAAATCTGTTTTAGTAAATCACATTTCTTTGACGGTTATGACAAAATATGCACATTTAATTATTTTTGCTGTCTATTTTCCTATCAAATTGTTCAAATTAGCATGAAATAGTCTAGTAATTAACAAAGTTAATAATGCTCAGTGTCCCATTCTACTGTTTAAACTAAGCTCATTAGCAGTCTGTTATGTTATGCTATTCAGATGTCAACAGGGGGCGCTGCAGGAATATGTCTTGCGTGTTAGCCGTTGCTGTAAACAGAAACGGAAGAATGAATGAATCGCTTAAAATTGAGGCACAGAGAAGCTCTCCGGCTAGTTTTGGGTTTGTTTGTTTTTTGTTTGTTTGTTTGTTTGTTTCACAAATATTACTTAATATCACACAGTTATGTGCTACATGATGGACTGGTGTGTTTGCAAAAAGTGATGAATGAATCCTTGGATGATCGTTTTTGGAGTCTGGACAGGATACACTGATCCTTAAGTCCATGAAAGTCCTCATCTGGGACCAAATGGCCCCTGCTAGCATGGCTGAGAGTGCACAGATTATGCAGATTATTTTAGTCCTTTTTTCAACAGTACATTTTAGCACACTGCTAACATCTTGTACAGCATGAGTCACTGATCACAGCTGATGTTCTCTAAAAGGAACACGCATTGAGAAAAACCTTGAGCACTAGCACATGCGCACACACCCACCCACACACACACACACACACACAGTGCTTCTATATCTGACATTTCAGGTACGTAATCACACTGTGATGGAAACCTGGAGAGTCTGACTCATGCTTTAATAATGTCTTATTTCACATCCCGGCCGTCAACCTTGTGCCGCTGCAAGGAAGGCTTTCGGTTGCTGATTTCATTATTTTATTTTATTTTTCTGGAGAGCAGCTCGGTGAAGTAGGGTCTCTGGCACAGGTTAAACCTTTAAATAAGGTGCTCCTGGGGGGTCGCACTTCCCATCCTGACCCTCGATGACCTCTCTGCGGTACGCTGAGTGTTCTGTTTTAAGTGTGTGGACTTGCTGGGATTAAAGCACATTAGTTTGCCAACACTGACTTTGATGCAAGATTAGTCAAGTTGCTTGATTAAGAAAGCAGATTTTCTGTTTCCTTATTCTGTCTATCACACCGCATCACACCACACAACCCTCATCTGTGTGTGTGTGTGTGGGTGGTTGAAGCTGCTTCAGAGCATGTGCCACCACCTTCTACATGTGCTCTAACATGGGATGAGACCCAACCGTCATGCCCACCTGGACTCCTGTACGACTGTTGGACTGTCTGTGCATTAACAGCAGCATTATTGAATTACCATGATTAGAACTGTTTTGTGTGTATGTGTTTGTGTGTGTGTGCGTGCGTGCGTGCGCGCGTGCATGTGCATGGGCTCACATCTGTGCAAATACAGACAAGAAACCTGAACAAAACACTCGATAATCTTCTTACACAGGACAGGATTATTCATCCGGGCAACGGGGATTTCTTTAACCTTTCCTGTCTGGACAAGTTGTGAGAGTGGACATCACACACTGCTTCACGCTCAGACACACTCTTAAATGAAATCACCTCTTCATCATAAGTCACACCTGAGGTAGAGAGCACAGAAAGGCTGATCAAAGATGGCGCCTCCATAAACGAGATTAAAGGTCTCAGCTCACTCTGCTGATTAATACAAGTTACATAAGAAAAGCAAGGCAAACAAGAAAGTGACCAAAATGTTTCTGGAGACCCACTATGAAAGGTCACTAGGAAAATACATCACATATGTCCTTTATGAACCAAAAACTGTTATAATCACATGAAACAGTAATGGGGCCCACTGGGGCCGCTCTGTCCTTATGTCCACCCCTGCAGTCGGCCTACCCAGCAGATGTCCTGTTCTGCATTTCATTTTAGCACAAACATTTATGTACCCTGGTCTGGCTCCTCAGGGAGGGGTCCACACTCTCACCTAATGAATTTCAAACACACCTCAGATCCGTCCTCCATGAGGGAAAATAAAAAGAATCTTTTAACTCCTCCAACTAAATCTCAGATGATCAAAAGGGGCGTGAAGCGGCTTCAGTGATCCGAGCATAAAGGAATAAACATGGAATCCTGGAACGATTTACAGGACAATGTCTGGACTAACAACACATCAAAGGTAGTCATAACCTCAAAAATGCATTGAAGTTACACTCACACACACAGAGCGATCATTTCAACGTCCTGTGTTTCAGCAGCTTTCTTAAATAGCGTGCCCTAACTTCCCAAGTCTCACTACTCTAAACGTATTCCAGTCCATTTTGGGAAAACTGCAGTCAAACTTTCAAATGTGTTCAAAGAGAATATCAGAAAAAATTCTGCGGTTTTGCTTGACATCTTACGCTGTTTTTATGTGCTAATGTTGTAAACAACATGGGAGGAGTGGAATCGCTTTAATCTGGCATGCTCGATATGTCATTGTCTTGGAATCACGGCTGTTGGATGCTGTTGCTCAGAGATGAGGATTATGTTCAATCTGTCATAAAGCAAGTGTGCGTGTGTGTGTGTGTGTGTGTGTGTGTGTATGTGTGTGTGCGCGTGCGTGCGTGCGTGCATGCAAGCACAATCCAAGAGGCTGCATCTGTAATCTCAGAGCTCATTCGCTAATGCCTCGCTGCCTTCTATCGCTCACAAGGCATTATGGGTTGTCAGTTGCCATCCTCCCTGTGATGACATCATCTTGCTCCCCACAGAGACCGATGGCCAATTTGTGGCGACAGTTAACATGCTGTGCGCTCAGGAGTAATGGAAGATGGCTTTTAGAGGAAACCGAGCCTCTGTCCGATGTATGACCGTTTAGAGGCCAGAGGGCGTGACCCCGATCGTCCAGATTACCGATGAGTGTGTGTGTGTGTGTGTGTGTGTGTGTGTGTGTGTGTGTGTGCGTGTGTGTGTGGTAGTGTGTAGAAGTGAAAGATCGATCTTGTTTTTTTTTAATGGTCAGAGCAACACGCTTTTTTAAAGCACTTTTGATTAGGTGTTGTTGCAAATACTAGTAACAGAATTAATATATTTGGAAAGCTTAAAACATGGAAGGTATTTTACAAAAAATCCCTTTGATGCATCCTGGAGTTCCATGGAGATTTCTGCACCTGTTCTTTTATCTGGATCGGACCTGGGAGCTACATTTATGACATTGTTCCTCTACTTGTTCCAGCTTCTTTGGTTAAGTTTGGTTCAGAATTTTCCTACATCATTATTGGCCACTAGACGGCCAATCTAGTCTCATTTTATCTTAAACTCAACTGTCATTGATATGCGTCTTGAATTTGATATAGTCATCTATCTATTCTATTGTTCTGATTAAAAAGGAAAATCAGCACTGTTCATTGAATCTACAGACACACACTTAAATTGAGCTCACATCAATTTTATTAAAAACCTCGACCAAAAAAATGTTTTTCCGGATCTGTCAAGGGCGCAGAGGTTAGCCAAGCACAGTAAATAAGACCTTCGCATTAAAATACAAATTTCATGTTAATTTAGATTTCGTTTTCTATTAAATATTAAATGGTATTAACATTACATTATTCTTTGTTCATGCTTTTGTTGAAAATTTTTATCAGAATAATAACTTGCATTTATTATTTTATTTGAATAACAGGCAATAAACAGCCGGGGAAAAAATCCTTTCAGGCGTTGTTGTGTTTTATTTTGAATTTATCCACCGGATATTCTGACGTCACTCTGGTTCTCTTCATAGATGGTCTCCGGATCAGTCCTAGCTTCTGTCCGGGAACAGAAGCGCTCGTCTCAGCTTCTACGCGCTTGCTTCGCACTCTCGAACCTTTGGACCACCACCGGCGGAACTGCCGGACCGCTCGGCCGAACTAGAGCGCCATGACCTGCACGGTGGACGATGGGATGCCAGACACGGTCGTGGCCGGAGCTGGAGGAGCGGGGATGATGCTGAACCGACGGAGCTGTAAAGCCAGGCGGAGAAAGCGAAAGGAGTTGTTCGGCTTCCAGATATGCTTCGCGGGGTTCCTGCTGGGGCTCGTCGCGGGGCTTCGGTCCGTGTCTCAGAAAGCAGGTGAGACGATTTCCTTCAACCTCTTTGGGAAACCCGAACCCCAAATGGCTTACACGACACTTGTGCTTGTTGTGTTTAAAAAGAAAACTTGTCTGTAAAAGAACATCTCGAAAACGTGGATGAAACGCGAGCTGAGTGATGGCAGGAAGTGGTGCTTGATGCGGCAAACCCAGTTAAGTCGGCGCCGAACAAGCTGTTAAAACATGAGAAGATATCGATGCCATGAGTGAAACTGAGGTCCACTTTTGTGGCCGTTGACACATTTACTGTTAAAAATGCCAACAGACATCTGTAAATGATACACCTTGTCCCTGGAAATGGCTGCAGTCGGTGCTGCTTTTCTTCTCAGAACAAGCTTCAGTTTTGGGGCATGAGTCACTGAGTACCTCTTGATGTGTGGTAATATCAATGCAGCACTACTCCATCGTGTGTGCTCTTAGATGAGATAGAGATGGATCAAATCTGCTGTTTCTTCTCCTTTTTCAGTATTTCTGTGCAGTTTCAGAAAATGGATACGAGCCCAACATTGCGGCACCACTGGGAACTGTGGTGTGCGGTGGTGTCAAAGACCAGCAACCTTGAGCGAACACACTCTCAGCACCTTTGAGGAGAATTACTGTTAGAAAATTACATTTATGTTGCACTGACCGACCTGACAAAGCGCTCTTTCGGGGCTTTGAGCAGATCCGTTATTGGGATGGCCTCCGCTGTTGTCTGCCTGTGATTAAAACGGAGGGAATCGCATAGCGAAAAGAAAGATTTTGCTTTAGCTTTGCTGCAGGTCCCTTCAGGAGGTCAGCAACCTTGACCCAAGCAGTGACACCTGGAGATTCAGGTGATGTCACATTTCCTGTGTTTGCAGTTTTATTATGCTTTCAGAGCTTCTTTACATATAAATATACTCTATAAATATTTTGAATCCAGTCGTATTTCAAATGAAAAAGAGGCTGGATTGCATTGTTTTCATTGGCGTTTTCTCCTGTAAACCTGTGGGATGTGTATTAAATAGGCTTTTTTTTCTGAAATAAATACTGTGCAGAAATAATCAGTGCTAAAATATTATAAGCTACAGTAACCAGCTGATTTTTGATAAGATCCCAATCAATGCTTTCTGAAAATGGCTTCACACCCACTGTGTCAGGCAGCATCGACGTCGCGGTGAACCGAAAACCCTTGATTTTAATACCCTCAGCTCAGAGAAACCTTCTGGGCTGAGAAACTGGTTCCACATTGAAATGTTGATTTATGTTAATGAGGCGTCACAATCACGTATGTTGAGGTGTGCGTAACTATACATCCTTCCCCTACATCCTTCCCCAGCGGACCACTGAGAGGATGAGGGCATGCCTCACCTCACATTGTCCTCCACCTGTCCTTAATTCTGCTGCTGTGGCCCTGAGCTCATCCATCCGCGCCTCTGCTCCTGGAAAATCGTAAGGTGAACATCAGACCCAGGACAAAAGTGCTAAAGGAAGGAGGATTAGCCTCAAACACCTGCTGCCTCCTGTCATCTGGAGGGCTTAATATCATCGAGCCCTGGTGCTCAAGTTCAAGTCCCTCCATCCTCCATCTGTGATGAACCTAAAAGACGTGCCATGCTGCCAGACAAATGGTCATGCTATGGAGAAGCCACTAATGGCTGCTTGGTATATCTGCTATGCAGCATTAGTCTCCAGATGATCTCATTACATAACTTAAAGCCCCGTTCACTGGGTTCCCTTCTCTTCGCACGCCAGCAGAGGATGGGAGGGGAGGCCGGCGAAGCACAGATGGAGTATTTTGAGGTGGCGAAACCTCAGGAGCCTCCGAGCCAAAATAGACAAAAAGAAAGGGAGAAAGGAAGAGTGGAGGGAAATGGCGAGGTGACCGAAGGTAAACAACAGAGACGGTGAGGACAGGACAGGTCGGATGAGATGGAGGAGGAAGGTGGTGGGGTGAAAATGACGACTCTCGACCTTTTACCCACCAGCTAATAATGATTAGGCGTCTGAAGAATGTTGCTGATGTACATCAGAACAGAATTATTAACAGGAGACTTCAGTGAAAAATTTTAGAAGCAGGATTGCGTATGTTATAATCCAAAATGTCCCTCTCAATGAACGTATGATTTTTTTTTTTTTAAAGTAAATTACGGCATATATTAACCAAAAAAAGCAGAAATGTTCAAAAATTGAACTTGCATAACATGCACACATTTGATGCATGTTGTTCCTCTCACTGAACACAGACTGCAAAAACTGTTTTTATTATCTCTCCATCTCTGTGTTTTGTAGTGCTCCCTCATACCCCTCTCTATCTCTCTCTCTTTCATGCATCACCCTCCATCCGCTCTTCACCATTCTGTCATCTCATCCCTCTCTACCTCCATTTTGTTAGCACTCAGCTATCACTTTGGTGTATCTCCTGTTGGCTCTGACCTTTTGTAGCCTTCTAGCACTGCTGTCATGCAATAGCTGTAGCTTTCTTTCCTTTCTCTCTGTCCCCCGCTCTCACTCCCTTATGCATTTTTACATGCCCAAATACAAAGCAAAACCACTCTGCCGGTGTTCTACCATCAAATGTGTAACCTCTGTAATGTGCTATTGATATTTTCATTAGGAATTTGTGTTTTGCACCAAATTCGGGAACAGGTACGCAATTGTATAAAGGGTGACAATCAAGACTTTCGTAGAATTCCCAGTCCTATTCTGCTGTTTACTGAATTGACCAGGTCCTGCATTTTAAAAACCCAAGAATTAATAGCCTTTTGAAATGTCACTGATCCAGGTGGAAGATGGTAATGAAAGAATAGAGTCTTTAGAAGAGCTAATTAAATGCTGTATCATTAGTTTACGCGAGGTGTTTGTGCTCCATCATTAAAATTAAAACTACATCAGATCAGCATCCAGCTCCCAGCAGCCCCTGGGATCAGACTCTAATGAATGATCTCATCCCACATTCTCTGTCCATGTCTTAACAGGTTAGACTTTTTTCAGAGAAGAAAACAGACAAAATTCATAATGAGTGGAAGCACTGTTTTTGAGAGAAACCCTGGTGAGCACATGAATGCACGTTCGGATAGAGCTGTGAGAGGCTGATCTGAGCGGAACTGGAAAGCATCTGCAGAGTCGAGGTCAGTCTGAGGCGTGGAGGGCTGATTCTGCTCCCAGCTGGATGTGTTGGTCTTTGATTGGCTAGACTGAGTCAGGCTAGCATGCTATTCCACTTAAAATAACGGTTGCTATGCATAGTGAAACCGTGTAATTTCTAATGGGCAAGCTTTGTTTGAAACTGCAGCCAGATCACATCCGGGATTAACGAATCAATGCTCTAATTGGATTGCTAAATGAATTGGTGAGAGCACAGCCAACAGCTTTGTTTGAGGGTCCTTTCTTGATTGTGCTGGGTGCTGCATTTGCTCACTACTGGGAACCAGCTGGTGAGAAGCACAAACTTACCGCAGTTGTAATGAGGAGAGCATCAGTTAATGTTTGCTGTTGAATCAAACCTTTCCTGTCAAATGGGTGTAGGAGAGGTGTTGAAGTGACATTGTGCCGTGACATGTCGGCACCCCGCCCGCCCCAAGCATCGGTGAGCTGCAGGTGTGACTCACTCTGGGCCTCTGTTCCCCTGTCGTACTTTAATGGAACAAGCACTTGCTAAGAATGGATGTGTCAAAACGGTGGCGAGTGCAGATGGCGAATGTGCTCGACCAGCCTTCCTGAACGTCCAGATAAGTTAGGAGTGGTGCCACCGCCTCTGTGAACGCAGCCATTGCATGGCAAGTGATGCGTTGAAATTCGAAACGGGTGCAGCAAGTCAACAGGTAACGACACATCATTACAAGTTGCTCAATATGCCATGACGCTAGTGTGTCTGGTGGTGCTGATCCTTCCTTTTCCAGTTGAACTGTTCAGTCTCAGAACAAACAATCAATAATCACGCTAGCTGCATCTTCAAAATGTGTGGGCCTCACTGTCCACTTTGCCACGTTGTTGTCTTTATCTCATCTTCATCTTCTGTCAGATTGAGGAGCTGAAGCTCTGGTACATGCACAGATCCCTGTGTTTGAGCCACTTTCATATATAAATGCAAAAAAATAACTGGTCCTGTGCATTAGTGGGACTTTTGTGAAATAAGTTTTTTTTTTTGAAACGATAGTAAATTGGTGCACTTTAACGCTCCTTCATTCGTGGGATGTGTTAGCTGGCTGTTTAGGGTGAAAAACCGAGTTTCCACTCAAACATTAGAATTTCCACAGACTTGTGATCATCGATTCTCCCGTTTCCTCCCACAGAAGTCCCAGCATATCTTTAATTTAAGGGTGAAGATAGATAATGAAGTCACTAAGTCGTGATGCTTTGAACTGTGGGTGTATGCAGGGTGGGGGTCTTTGGATAACATCTGAGAGTGGCGCTGTAAGCTCGCCATGGCAGGGTGTACTTCAAATTAGTGTGTGGATAAGGTAATTATTTAATAGGCACAGTGGGAATAATGTGACACCCAGCACACAAATGTGTGTGTGTGTGTGTTCTTATACTTTCCACATAGGGTTAGTAGCAAAGTGAGGACTTTTTTGGGAAGTGAGGATATTTTGCTTGGTCCTCAGATCTTCAAAGGACTTGGTTTTAAGGTTGGGGTTAGAATTGGGTCTAGGCTAGGCAAAGGAGCTGGGTTATACATGACAGCTATGAAAGTCCTCACAAAGATAGAAGTACAAGGATATGTGTGTGTTTGTGTGTAAGAGCTAATGAGTGTGTATAAAACACTTGGCTCAGCTCGCAGCAGCAAAGCATCACCATGTTTCCTCTCAGCATCGGGATGCGCACTAACAACAATGTGATGATGTAAACACCCCAGACTAAAGCTGGAAATGCAGGATCATTGGATGGAGAGGAAGAGATGTTATTGCCCCAAAATCTGAACAACAGCTTTATCTCTCAACCTCAAGAGTATTCGCTGGTGTGTTGATGATTTAATTTCACGGACACGGACACACACACACACACACACACAAATGATGGCGAGGTTCTCTGACATGATCTGAAGGCTCCCTCCGATGTTAAAGTCATGATTAAATATTTGGAGCTATTTTCTGTCTTTCGCATTCCTCATCTTTCTCTTTCTCTCCCTCTTTCTCTCCATTGCTCCCTTGCTCCCCAAATACGCGCCTCCTAATTCATCATCCAGCCCTGAAGACTATTTTAGCATCCGCCATGTGTATTCTGGGATCCTCGCACGGCTTGAGAGAAACCCATTAAGAGAAGAAGAGTTGAAGGAAAAGGACCCTCCCTCGGGAAGAGTCTGAACATCGCATTATTCCTTATTCTTCATCTTCCTTAATTATGCTTCCGCATCGTTGACACTTGTGACTGGAGGCTGACCCGGTTCTTGTCCACTTTGATTTGAGGGCAGTAATTGCCGTTCTGTTGTGAGGAAACAACAGCGAAAAAAGGTGCTGCAGTGATGCAGTCAGTCAACCATGCAAAGTGCATGCCGGCGTTAACACCTGCAGCTAGCTGAAAAAAGGTTATTCTACAGGATTAAAAAAAAAAGAAAAAAGAAGAAGCTAAAGTCAATTATTTTGAAAAATGGGCAGAATTTAGATTGAGAGAAACTTGAAATATTTAACATAACTGAGCGGAAGGAACAGAAAAAGTGACCTGAGCTCTCAAAGATGAGTCCTCTCCCCGATTGATTTTTCTAGTTCCAGCTTTGCTCCAAAGCCCTCATGTTCCGGTCCACACTTGTGCTGATCCCTAATCTGTTGTCCTGCCAGGCTCTTTGTCACAGTGTGTGTTGGGAATCGCAGGCTTAGCGCTATTGGCCATCTTTGGGGGCACAAGCTTCAATTGCTCAAAGCTTGGTCGTCGTCTCCTCGGAGATCAAAAATTTGTTGCTGCAACTTTAACGGCGGCCATGTCGGTTGACTGTCTTAAAATCAGCTACCACTGACCCGGCCTGACCCGGCAGAGAGAAGCACTGCCGAGCCAGTAAATCAAACGGTTAATGAGCTGTTTTATACATCTCACCTGTCATCTACCTCCAGCATTTCCATCCAGAGGCGTTCCTCCCGATGGGCGTGAACCCGACAGGATCCGGATTCACTACCGAGTTATTATTCAGTGAAATGTAGGTCGGTGGCCAACGAGAAAGAGTCAGACTCCATGTTGGAGTGTAAAATATCTGTTTCCTTCATTCAAACACACAAAGAATAAAAGGTTACAGACGCTTGATTACTTGATTAATGGTTGCTCTTTTCTGGAATATCAATGTTGTGTGGAGTTTAGACGATTAAATGCCTGAGATGATTGATTACTGATGGTACAGGTCAGATCTTACGATGCCTTTTGTTTCTTCACCTTACCCAAAAACCATTTTCCCGTGATTGATGAGGTCTGTGCTGCGCCAGTATTCTTTGACAGTATATGTTTTTACTCTTTCTGTGACTGATTGATCTATTTAGATGAATTTCTTCTTTTTTTTTTGGCATCGATCACAAGTGTCTGCTGCCGACACATAGTGCCACCTGCTGCACGGGAGTATTAACGCACACAAACGAGGGATCGAGTGCTTGAGCCGTATCGACTGTGAGGCCCAAAGAAAAATGGTGTTTGTGCCGAATTCGCTCCCGTTGGCCGACTGTGGCACAGCCGTGATTGAGCCGACACGCAGTGATTATCCTGCAGGGTCCCTTTGCTCCCTCGACCCTGGCAAACGCAACCATGGCACTGTTCGCAATCTGCTCATCTGTGTGTGTGTGTGTGTGTGTGTGTGTGTGAGAGAGAGAGAGTTGGAGAAAAGCTTATTATGGCTGAGATTAGGGAGGCTCTTCCCATTGAAAAGACAGAATATTCTAAGAATATTAATCTCATCAGTCTGTAAAATAAGCAGTCAGGAGGTCTTCTTATCTGCTGTCATTTAGCTCCATGCAGCATATTGTCCCTAATGTACCAGTCAGAGGGGAAATACCAAATACAACAGTCTAAATTTGAATACTTACTAATAAGAAGCACTGGCATGAATACAATATCTTAAATTCGCTTTTCGCACTGATTAAGCACCTAAACTGTTTAGCACAGTGTTCCAATCATCGGTGGCTAAATGACCCCGCAGACTGGAAACCTCAGGGAGATAATTGTGTACAACGTCAACGGCTGTCTGTCCTGCCAAGGACAGAGATGCTGCTCGCTGCCGTCGCTGGGAGCTTTTCAAATTTATCAGATTCAAACGCGGCTCTGGAAAAGAGCAGATTAGATATCTGAGGATAGTTCATTCCACAGTGTGTGGATTGCAAATGCAGTCCATCTTTTTTTTCTGGGAGGGGGTGGGGGT
>BJFM01001742.1:24089-34827 GCA_016586285.1 Arothron firmamentum
CACACACACACACACACACACACACACACACACACACACACACACACACATATACATGCCTGCCAAGAGATACTAATGAAGACAAAGTAGCTAATTAAACATGACAGGGAAGAGCGATGGGCAGCAGTGTTATGTGATGTTATGGGGTCGGCCTGAACCTATAGAAACAGGACTTTGGCCAGTATGATACTAGACAGAGGATGGATGGATGGATGGATGGATGGATGGATGGATGGATGGACGGACGGACGGACGGACGAACTGAAGCAAGGATGGACTTTGATATTGAGGAGCTTTGAAGGCACCAAGCAGATGACACATGCATGCAGGTAAAGGCTCCACTTTTGTGTCCCCGTAAAGATTTGACTGATGAACATCTGCAGAGTCTGAGCTGCTGAAGCATTTTTCCATCTTCTCCTGCTTCTCTTCCCAAAAATGGGAAAGTAAAACATAAAATGAGACATGTAAAATAAATTCTGTGTACAGTAAAACACAGTATTATTTCTGCATTGCCAACAAATAACATGATACTCAAATAGAAAATCTTGAATGACGATATGATCCTTGTGGGAATACTCCCAGGATTATATCAGATTTCTGAGCAGTTGTGATTAAAGTGGTCAATTCTGGATTTTAAAGTTTTTCTTTATCTCCAAAAATATTAAATATCTGAGCTCAGCCACTTTTACAATCGGATACGGACTTTCATCAGACACAGGATTACAGGTGGAACATATCTGATTATTAATTGATAATCCAGTCACCTCATGTTTTACACTAATCCAAACTCTTTGGCTGAACTTAATGTGTTCGCATGTATTTACTTTTAGTTTGGGCGGTCATGTGGCACTTGTGCGTGAGTTTCTCTGGGTTATGTCACGATGCGCCTCCCTGTCTTATCTGTTACGTCACGTTGCCAGAGTAACCTGTCCAATAGTGATGCATTCTGCCTCAGTGGACCTCCTAAAAACACTCTGCGTGCATCTGTGTGAACACACAGACTCTAATTTAGCAATTTCAGCACAACGGTGCCCTTTTGCTGCCAGGAAAGAACAGGGACACTTTAAAAAGGTCATGAAAAGATAAAAACAAAAAACCTGATGATGTTCAAATTAAGGAAATATTAATATTGTAAATTCTATCTGACCTGACGTCCCCACACACGAACAATCATCCATTTCCACTTTCTCTTTGGCTCTGTTGAAAAGTTCGCTTTTCTCTTAACCTGTAGGATGTTTCAAGAAGCCCTTTTTTGGTATATGTACTGTATTCAGATATTTATGAGAACTGTACGAGCCATCGTCTCACCTTCTCTCCGATTTTCTTCTAATAATGGCATAAAATACTAATAATTCTGAAAGCTAATAACCAGCACAATCACGCTGTGCTGGCTCAGGGGTAGAACATACAATAAGGGGGTCAAAAGGCATCACAGTTGTGTAGATGTTGGCATTAATGCAGTGTGGCAGTTTTCTCCCTACAGTTCCTCAAACTGGGATTGTTACTCTGTGATTCAATAAGGATGCTTTTGCATCCCCTCACATGCAGGTTGTACTGGTTTAAGTTTGAGATTGGTGTCCTGAAATGACAGCTGAAGCATCGACCGTATGTTTAAATCATTTAGCAGCCTCAGCAGAGACCGTGTTTCCAGAGCTACCAACTCTAAATTAGCCACCAAACACTGCAATGAACGATGCAGCGGCACAATACAGGAAAGCTACAGCCAGAAATACAGAGATTGAAGCGTTTTATTTCATCTGATGCAGGTGTTGCAACAGGCCAAAATCCAAGCATGCATAAAATAAAGTAAAAAAATATGGTTGATGAAAATTTGCGTTCCAAAAAGGATAAAGCAGACAAATAAGACTTGCCTGTAGCTTAAAGCTGCTTTGGTTTAAGCAGCTTGTGTGGATAAATGTTATTTTGGGCTGAAAACCTGGTGGTGTTTCACCCAGGTTTGAGTCTGCAGGACACGCTCGGGGGAGAATCAGAATGGAACCATCTGCAGAAGTGCGTCATTGCCACATTTCTGCCACTGTGTCAACAGCAAATATCAAAAACCCCCAGAGACATCTTCCAGTTCACGTGACGATGACGCCAAGATAAAAGAAATGTTAAATTGGGCAAATCACATAAGGATTTAAGTGACTGATCATGCGTCAGACCGGACCGTGTCACAGTGGAATATTCTCAGATCACGTGAACACAGTCGTCTTAAATACACCTTTATCAACCATGCACAGATAAATTGTAGCATAAAAGCTTGTATAATGGATCTTTGCCAGATAATTATTCAAATTAGAGGATTTATGGGATATTATTGTTGAACCTCTGGTGTCCTGTGATATACATTTTGTTCACGTGTGCAGAAAGCTTTCAGAGCAATATTGCTGAGTACTTGTGTTGCATTTTAATGTTGCTCTTTTTAACTTCAGGATAATGCTGATGTTATTAACTCTTGCGCCTCCGGCCACACACACCGCTAGCATAACGTGTCACTCCTTTCACAAACGTTGAGTTTTTGCTAAATATAGCAAGATGAAGCTCTGGTTTTGGCAGCTTACACCTAAGTCAAAGCCTGTTGCAGAGGGGGAGAGGAGATGGGGGCGCTTGAGG
Organism: Arothron firmamentum; assembly: GCA_016586285.1. NCBI lineage: Eukaryota > Metazoa > Chordata > Actinopteri > Tetraodontiformes > Tetraodontidae > Arothron > Arothron firmamentum. Next base: position 26,706 of record BJFM01001742.1, read on the forward strand.
ATACCGTGACCCAGATGACTGAGCCGGAATGATTGGCCTTGGGGTGCTCGGCATGCTGCCGTACCCGTGCTCCCGCAAGAATGCTGCTGTGACACAAGATGCACGTTGCGGGAACATGGGTTAACCGTGGGAGGAACCGCACCGACGTCACGGACCGTTTGTGTAATGTCGCCGCTGAAGCTCGTCTTTGAAATCTCTGAAAATTAATAAAAAAGAAAAGGCCGCTTGTTATGTAAAAGCAGGTTTGGTGCGTGCAGCAGGAAGACAATTGCTAGGGGACACTGCCGGATGAATTATGGAAGTACTCTAAAGACGCCTCTGTCTTTCCTCTTTCTGCCATTTTCCTCATCAGGTTATGAAATGTCCGGCTCCGGGGTGGGGGACGCGGCGAGCTGGGAGAGTCGACACCTTCTGCAAGAACTCCTCAACACCGAGATACAGGTCTACATTGAGCCTGAGAAGAACTGCACCGATCCAGGTAAGCCTCGCACAGGTCTAAGGAGAGCAGAGAGATGCTCCGACCACATCAGGTGGAAGAGTTTGGGCGTCCGGCCAGCGCGGCGGTTGTGATGAGCTGCGTACGGTTGTTTGGCTTTGGTTTGAAGGCGCATCGGGCCTCGTTCCAGATTCACTCAATCCGAGTCCACAGGGGAAATCAGACAAACACACCAGGGAAAATTTTGTAAGTCCGGTGGGATTAAGATCATGATAGAAATATCAGGTGCCGTGACCCTCCTCCTCCTCTTCACCTTCACCGTCGCACACTTCACACGCTCTTCAGAATGAAAACTGAACAGCAGTCCATCTGTGGACTCACGAGGAAACGTGAAAATGAAGAGTAACGGCGGTACAGACGTCTGTCTTTCTCCACGTGGTTCATGCACGTTCACTCATGTGTGTGTTTTCTGTTCTTAGTCCGGGGACTTTACAAGGCTGCCAACCATTTTTACTGCACACACACACACACACACACACACACACACACACACACACACACACACACACACACACACACACACACACACACACACACACACACACACACACACACCTATTCCTCTTTGATTAGTCTTTATCTTCTGAAACACTAATTGGAGCATCAGGGATTATTCCCACCTTCCTGAGAGGGTGGGAATCCCTCCCAGGAAGATGGGAATAATCCCCTAAAAGGCCAACCTTCTCTTTCTCTGTCTCTCCATTATCATCATCTGTTTAGCTTTATTATCCTTCTCAGTGTCTGGGATTTTTTTGTTTCTCTACAGATGTTATCAGACTTTCAGCTTCAGGTCAGAGTACACTCGCGCACACAAGCGCACGGAGGGGATGAGCTGTGTCTGCTTCGACACATCCAGCCCAGCAGATATTTAATCTCAGGAGAAGCGTCAGAGCCTTTTTGTTCTCCAAATGAATCATGATTCCAGGCAGATGGATTAATTGGATTTGTTTCATTGGTTTAACTGCCTGTGAGATTATGGCATAACAAAATGAGAGAACATGAACACTGTTGGTTTTGGATGAATTGCTGAGCAGACATTAAACGCTTCAGCAGGAGGACAAGGAAATAGTGGATTTATCAGAGCATTCTCGCTGAATTGATTGTTTGGTCTTTGGAACAGCAGAAATTAGATTTTTGAATAACTTTGTTTGTTTGACTGGCTGTGAGAGGCCAGGTTGTGTTTTGCAGGCTGCTGATGTGGAACTGTTTCCCTGCAGCCAAGACAGGACAAACAAGAGCGATGCTGATTTAAATCAGGCTCAGGCAGCTTCAGCCGGCCAAAACTTTGAATGCAAAACAGAGCAAATGCAAATCCAAATTATATATTGATTGAGGTGTTACAGTTTAGTGTATTTATAACGACATGAAGGTCACTAATTCAGTATGATTTAGTGTTTCAAGACAAAAGCAAGTATTGCCAATAATAATATATGTCCTGATACTGTGACTCTCTTTGTGTTGTGACCTACAGTCACGCTGCAATTACCTTAAATACGCAAGATATTATATAAATAAAGCATATATAGTCAGGCAAGTTACTGTTTTGTTGGGTTTTTTTTAAACTTTTTTTGTGATTTACATTTGGTGACTTTACCTCAACCTCACCACTCATACTATGAGTGTGTGTGTATGTGTGTGTGTGTCTCTCTCTCTCTCTCTCTCTCTCTCTCTCTCTCTCTCTCTCTGACACCTAATTTAATATCAGTCACGGTGAACAGCAGCAGATTGGGCCGAGTGTGGTCACGGTTTTAGACCCCATCAGCTTCCATTTCTCTCTTAATTTACCATAAAAACAACGGTCAGAGTTCGAGTTATGTTGCATTTGTGCAACTGGGATATAATGAGGGTTATGATCTAAATCTGTCTCCTTTCTTTCACGCTATTAGTGTGATAATTAATTAAAACATTTTGTCAGTTGTTTAGTTTAGATATTCATCAATGTCTTTATCAAGCGTTGTTTTTCTGGTTTATAGTTGTATAAATCCTTTTTCTAACAAATACTTTGATGTTATTTTGCTGTCAGATTTCATGACCTTAGCAGATTTAAAGCTGTCGGTTTCGAGCGACTTTTAGCCCAGACTAGCAGTGCATGACGGCTCAGAGGAGCCCTTTATGGTGGCCTGCAGGATATCTCGGAAGGTGACAAGCTCAGGAAGACTTTTCTGCATCTCACGGCAGTTATCTCTCAGCGCACAGAAGGACATTTTTGGAAGCGCAGCGCTCTAAGAATCAGTAGATTTCTTTGTCCTTCTGAGTTGTCGGCTGTAATGAGACAGCCTGTGTTGATTCTGTCCCACGTGGTGAACACTTTGTGAACGTGCTCCTCACACACCAAACATCTCAACTAATGGACAGCGGGGAAAAAAACGTCATGTGTGCTGCAGGTTTTTTTTCAAACATGAACCTAATTATCTTCTTAACAGGACTATTTTCTCTTTTTCCATTACTGCACACTAAAGCTAATTGAAGCTTGAAGGTAGACAAACAGTCTGTTTACAGAAGGTTCTGGCACAAGGGCAGATGAACACGGCACTAAATGGATTCCTGAAATGGACCGTTCACCCTATTATCATAACTGTGTGTTTAAGCAGCTAGCAGTTCTGAATGCCTGCAGTCCAAACATCCAGACCCTCCTGGTGTAATGACATCTGGGTTTGGATGTCCAGAAGAAAGACAATTAGTCACATTTGTTTAGCCATGACCAAGTTCTCCTCGTCAGTTTTTTCAGATTTATCTGGACAACATTCATCATAGCTGGGATCTGATCAGGCTGTTGCAGCTGTATGGCCTGTGGTTTTTGGCCCTCTGGAATACCAAACAGGTTGTGAAAGGCATGCAGGTCATTTATGTGTGTCTGTGTGTGTGTGTGTGTGTGTTTCTAAGCCCTGGGGTTCCAGTACGGAACACCGACTGGGGATGAAGCTGCTGATGTGAGTACAATTACATGTGCTCACATCCTCCCTCTGCATTGCTTTGTAGTTTTTGTGTTTGTGTGGGATTAAAACAAGTGTATGTTAGTAGTATATTTACCAAGCTGCCATCTCCTCCTTCCCTACGGTGCATCTGTCACTCCCAGGAAGCTCACTGGGCAGGTCAAGGCTCGGGAGGCCAGCTGGAAGGTGTGTGTGTGTGTGTGTGTGTGTGTGTGCATGCGCGTTTTTGTGTCACTTCTTGGAACATCATTATTAACATCAGTAATATATACAGTACATATGTGTCAGATGATAAAGGAACTGCTGAAACCTCTTGTTCAGTCCTTGCTTTGTTCTGGATTCTTACGTCTAGCCATCACTGATTTTACACACTGTAGTGTGTCCGTTCCACGTCCACTGACACTGTGGACACGTCACAGTTAATTAGTGCGCTCAGTGACGAGTCTGCTTCCTGATCAGTGATTGACGGCTGTGTCCGGCCACCGATTGGACGCCTTCGTATTGCAACAGGTGGCACGTAGAGATGGAAGTACTTCTGATCACAGAGCGACGTCGAGCTCGATTGAGGGTTTAGTTGATGATGCGTTAAAAAGCCAATAACTCACCCTCAGCGTACACTTGGCTCCACGCTGTTCCTCGCTGGTTTTCCTCCCGCTTGTGTGCTAAATCTATACGATTGATTGTAGCCGTGTTTTAAGCAACCGTGTCACGTGCTGAAAAAGATAAATGTCCTTGTATGGAGCACTGCGGGACCTTCTTTCTTCCCAGCCGAAACGACCTAGTGGGCCTCTCATGAACACCGCACATGATCGAGAGGAAATTACCGCGCAGCTGAACGTCCCCGGTGACTGTGATTGGACCGTAAACCCCGTCCTCGAAGGTTGGCCATAGAGCTTTTTATAAGTGTGCTAAATATAGATGATCTATTTATTTTGAAAAAACAATTAACAGAATGGATTTATGGCAGAGCCATTTGTCTATAAATCAGTTCTTTATGATCGTCTTGTAGATCCTGTAGGAGGGTTGTTATTTTTTAGTACATATACAGAGAAAATATCATATACATTTACAGATGTAAATATCTACATTTTAAAATCACCAACCCGTATTGATCCAGGGCAGCACGGTAGTGTTCTGGTTAGCACAGTCACCTCGGTGTGGATTCGGTTTGCACTCAGACATCTCTGCTTGTGTGAGGCCTGCCTGGGTTTCACCTCGGTGTGTGTGTGTGCTGTGATGGACTGGCAGCCTGTCAGTGTGTTTTCCTGCCTCTTGTTGACTGCTGGGATAACCTTCCAGCCCCCTCCTGATCCTGATGAGGAAGAACGTGCGTTAACAGGTAACAGATGAATGGACGCATAGGTGGGTGGATTTCGGATGATTGGCTATTGTATTGAGAACCTGTCCGTCCCAGAACCTGAAGTGTCTTGGGTCATGTGACCTCCACTCTGACTGCTGATGAATTCCGCTTTAACTCGCGCTGGTTGAAGGCGGTGGCTGCACTTTATCTCTGTTAGCCCTTTTTCCTGATGCTCGTGCAAATTTTTCAGCGGTGGAATTATGCCTTCTTTCCTGTGCTGCCATGGCAACTAGAAAACTACGTGACCTGCCAGTGGACTGTGTGTTTGTACAGTTTTGTGTCTTTTACAAAATGGAAGAATGTGTTTGCGTGTGCGTATACACCGTCACACCTGAGCACACCTAGCTGCATCCGTCTTTTCCATTTCCCTCCGCAGTTCGTTGCCGGTTTTGGCCTTCCAGAGGATTACGCTATTGGCGGGCCCTCTTTGATGCCTCGGCACGCCGCCGTGCATTCCTCAGCACCACAGGGGATGCTTACGTTTCAAAAACTCTCCATGTGAACTAGTTCAAAAGGGGAGAAAGCAGTTCCGAGGCTTGTGAAGGGGACTGAGTGTGACTGCTACGCTAATGTTAGCTCAGCTGAAACAACTGAAACCTTCACTGATGATCAGATACAGCTGCAGGGAGAACAATCAACATCTGCCAAATTTACCATGACTATGTTCAGGTTTTTTACAAGCTAAAGGCACAGCCAACAGGATGCCCTCCCCTGTTCCCCCATGTTTCTGTGGAGAGGGTTTGTGTTTTGAGTACCATGACTACATCTGCTGTAACCACGACCCTCCTGAATAAGCAGAACAAGATGAGTGGATGAACTCTGTGTCATACTTCAGTTGTGCAGATGTTAGCGGTAAGGGATAAGAAAGAAACGACCAATGAAGTATTTCACCAGCAACATGCAAATACTCGTGTCTTTGCAGAAATCTTTACCGAAAAATCTGATGATGCTGCGCTCAAATCTAAAAATAGATTGAAATAAATTTTCTGCCGCTAAGCAGGAAAATGGAAGCACTCCTAATTTGAGAGACCTGTTAACAGCAGGTCGGTTCTGAGGAAACAGCAGATTAAATATACATCAGCCAAGAGAAAGTGAAGAGAAAACGGTGGATAAGTGGCTGATAGTGCTGCAGCTTAGTAACAGAGCGAGCAACGACGATGATGTCATGCAGCGCAGCAGAGTGGATGTACAGTAGGATCCTGTTCGAATAAGAGGAACATTAAAGTAACAGCATCTGTGTGTCTGTGTGTGTGTGTGTGTGTGTGCGTGTGTGTGCGCGAGTGAGAGAGAGAGAGAGAGTGAGAGATGGGATTAATAGCATCCCCATCTGTTAATGTAAACCCTGATCATCTTTATGATGGAGCTAATGTGCAGTATTTGTTCGTGTAAGTGGATGAACAATGTAACTGTCTATGTCGTCGTCCAGGACCCAGCGCAGAGTGCCGGGTCTGCCGGCGCTCCGGTGCTACAGAGAGGATGCTGTGTCTTCCGCTGCAGGAAGGCATCGGTAATCCTCCTATTAATCAGGAGGAAGGCTGGGATGTTGCTTTCAGGGCATTAACTCATGACCAAAGCGTTGAGAGGAAAGCGGGAATGTTAATTCTGCCTCCACGTTTTGAGAATTTGAATGTTTCCCTTCTTAATTTACTGGTCTTGCATTTATTTTAGCATTTACAGACCAGGAACAGACCCGTGGGAAACGTAGATAAAGCATTATAAAACAACGCCTGACCAGATAATAAAATATTGAAGCTATATGAGTAAGTCTCCAGTGGGCACCTGACAGGTCTGATCATCCTCAGGTCGAACACGGAACTGTGATGTTGTTGTTGTTGGTGGTGTTTGATGTGAGGTCCAGGTCAGAGTGGGTCATAATGTGATTTCTTTGCTGCCCACGTTCGCTGCTTTGCAGATTAAATGCCAGTATTAGCATGTAACCTTTCACTGTTGGTGCAGTACACACACGCGTGCGCACACACACACACACACACACACACACACACACACACACACCAAAATATTCCAGTTCAGGCCAACCAAAAAATGCTCCCTGTCAATCATCTGTAAATAGTTCACTTCATCCACCATCGCTTTTTAACGACTTAAATGAAATCCATGAAGAGGTTTTTGGATGCTCAGGTGTGTTCATTGTAGCCATGCTGGCGATAACTCGGTGCCTTCCCTTCTCTTCTCCTTCCCTCCTTCATTCGATAGCAGAGGGCCATTATGAAGACACGTTTATTTGCATTTTTCCAGCACTTGAAGGACATCGCTGGGACCACCCTCCTCCTGTGATATCCTCCTTTTCTCTCAGTTTTTGCAGACCGACGGATGGGTTAGGTAATACCACCCGCTCCCTTTTCAAGCGGTTGTGGCGGAAAATAAATGCAACCACATGCTGCCATTTGTGTGTGTGTGTGTGTGTGCTTTTTTGCACACTGGTCTGTTAAACGCTAGCAGGCGTGAGTCCACGGGGTCGATCGTTTTAAACTAATGTGTTTCATGTGTACATGAGCATGGCGTGCTGGCTGCTTCCGTCTTAAGCTGCTCAGTTTTGATAGCAAATCAGGATGCGGACAGACTGTTTACGTAAAACACTGAACCTTAATGTCACTGTTGGAGTAGCAGGCTTTTACCTCCAGGACTTTAATCTGCCATCGCTGGGATTAGGCTGGTTATTGTAAATCTGACATTTTATACACCAAGGGTGGGGAGGGCAGGGGGGCAAAAATGCAAGCTTCCCTCAGGGATTTGTGGAGTCAAGGCCTTCTTTATCATTTCTAAGTGAGATGATCATGTAGAGTCCCTGACGTGAGGAGGAGGAGTCGCAGCTTTTTTTCCCCTGATTTTAGAAAAGTGAGGCTAAACTTTCATTTGGCCAGAAATCGCAGCCTCTGAAAGTCTTTCAAATGGTCACATTGCGCAGCATCAGGACAGATGCGAGGCGATGGAGGAACGGCCATCTGTCATCTGCGTGAAGTGTCGTCTTTTCTGCTGCTCTTAAAACTGCGGCCTCCTCAGACCTCTTTAATGATGTAGCGGAGGATCCTCCCCCCCTCTTTCACTCTCTCTCTCTCTCTCTCTCTCTCTCCCTCTCCCTCCATCCCTCCCTCTGTTTGCGCTCTCATGTAATCCATGTGATATTATATAAGTGTTGGGGGTGGCAGCCTCCAGTTGTGGGGTGTTGGTGGGGGGGTTGATATTGTTTCCCTGACCTTGGAGCGAAGATACGTCCGTCTCTACTCAGGTCAATCCACATTGATCTCACACAGCCTGCGTGTTTGTGTGTGTGTGTGTGTGTGTGTGTGTGTGTGTGTGTGTGTATGTGTGTGT
>BJFM01001742.1:36271-53420 GCA_016586285.1 Arothron firmamentum
TTTTAATTTACACGAGAGAGCAACCCCCCCCCCAAAAAAAAAACCTCCCCCCAAACATCCATCCGCTCTGTCCCACTCTACCCAGTCCATGTGTGTTTTCTCCACAGCGATTCATGAGTTCCCCAAGGACTACTTCACCAACGAGGAGCGCGTTGAAGGGGCGGTGGGCCTGCACGTCTTCTGTGTGAGTATCACCTGAGCGACGGTGGAACGTCGCCTGTTCCCCAGCATCTCCTCTTCCTCTCACACACATTTGAGAAGGACTGTGTGAATCTGTTTGTGTTGGTTTGGTCTCCAGCTGATGGATGAATGAATCTCCTCCATGTTTGTCGTTGCTGGGAAGCTCGGCCATGCGTTTGGTGTGACCCAAAGCCCGACGTGTGTCTTGTTTTCCCCCCTGCAGGCGGTCTACATGTTCTACGCTCTGGCTCTGGTCTGTGACGATTACTTCGTACCCTCACTGGAGAAGATATGTGAGGTAAGAAAATGCCTAAACCAGCACCTATATGACAGCATATATCCTCATTCATGCTTCTTTCTTTTTACAGCGTCTTCATCTGAGCGAAGACGTTGCCGGAGCAACATTCATGGCGGCAGGAAGTTCAGCCCCAGAGCTCTTCACCTCTGTCATTGGTAGACAGACGTGCGCACACGTGTTAAATTCATATGAAAGACCATCTTCAACATCAGTGTTTCTGTATTTTTCGTGCAGGTGTTTTCATCACTAAAGGGGACGTGGGGGTCGGCACCATCGTGGGCTCTGCCGTCTTCAACATCCTCTGCATCATCGGGGTGTGTGGGATCTTCGCCGTACAGGTAGGCCTTAATCTGTGTTTTTATTGACACCTGCTGTCCATGAAGCTGGATGGCAAATCACAGTTGGGGCACACAGATCAAATGTCAAGTATTGTCAGAGTATGGTTACTTCATCGTTTGTCTCTCGGGACAGCTGCAGTGAGAAGTAACACGTTACAAAATATGGCTGTGGCTAAATTGGCTTTTTCTTTTTTTTCTCTCTCCGTATATAAAACACTCAAACACACAGTTTGAGTTAGTAGTAGCAGAGACAAAGTGTATTTGACGGTGGCTCTGTCACGATCTGGTGTGTTTCTTGGTGTCAGGTGATCCATCTGTCCCACTGGCCGCTGCTGCGAGACTCCATCTACTATACCCTGTCTATCTCTGCTCTCATAGTGGTGAGGAGACGGTGCATTGCCTGGGTGAGCGGGATTCGCACATGCTTTCCATTTTTAATCTGTTTTTTTTTTTTACATTCCTTTTCTGCTGCAGTTCATATATGATGAAAAGGTTGTTTGGTAAGTCTCGTTTTAGAAGTACGTGTATTTACCGATTCCACCTTCAGAGTCATTCACGGTGACTTCAACTTATTTTGCAGGTGGGAAGCTCTCACCTTGATTCTGATGTATTTCGTCTACATTTTGATTATGAAGTGAGTCACAACATTAAAAATAACTCCTTTTTTTCCCTCTCTACAGTCCTTAATTTGATGGGAATTGCTGTAAATGACATCATATTTTCTTTTTCTTTTTTTTTTTTACACATGCCCATCTTTTGCAGTACCGAGAAAGATTACCTACTGCCAGTTATTTAAACATAAATAAACATGTCTATTTATTACGCTACATATGATTCAGTTGATGACAACTGTAAATGGTTGAGCCTCACACTTCCATCTTGGACAAGCTGATTTAGAAATATATTGTGTGCATCCCTTTAAAACTGCCTCAGACTTGTTTGTCTGTTACACACTATAAATAAAAGTATTGGGATTTGCAGGAGCCTCAAAGTTTGAAAAAGTCATTATCACTACTGTGCGTTATTGTTAGAAATGGAATGGATTTAATGTGACGTCTGCTTTAGACTCAACTCCCACATTGTTCGATTCCTGGAAAGACGGAAGAAGAAATCGTCCACTTTGAGGAACGGAGCGGCTAATAATCCTGAGCTGGACGACGGCTGTGACGCTACCGCTGTGTTGCTGAAGAGAGGTGAGATTTTAGCCTTTGTGCCTTTTTTTTTTTTCTTGAATTATGCATAACAGGAAAGAGTAAAGATGTTGACGTGATTGGATTGGCGTGTCCTCCAGCGAACTACCACAGGAAACCATCGGTGCTGATGGTGGACGAGCTGCTGTGCGCCTACCCCCACCAGCTGTCCTTCTCCGAGGCTGGCATGAGGATCATGATCACGAGTCATTTCTCCCCGAGAACCCGTCTCACCATGGCCTCTCGGATGCTCATCACCGAGGTAATGGAGGTCACACTACTGTGTCATCTTCTTCATGAAGTGTCATCTATTAACAATCCTACCACTGTTGTCTGACTGACTCTGATAATCTTTTGCGATACAGAGGCAGCGACTCATCAACACTCGCACTTTAACCAACGGTGACTCTGACGTCCCGGCGAAAGGAGGAAGTAGGAGGGGCATAGAAAACGGACTTTCCGGGGCTGAAAGAGCTGCCGCGATATGCCACGATGACCATGACGAAGGCAACGAGACAGAGAACGAGGACAACGAGAACAATGAGAATGATGACGAGGAGGCAGACGGGGATGGACCATTCGTGCCCTTCCAGTGTCCAGGTACCTGCTGGAGAGACATCAAATGAACTCTTTCTGTTAGTGTTGCTGATGCTAATCAAAGCTGCCGATGCAGCAGTCCACAGGGGAAATGGAGGACTGGACTTTTGTGGGTTATTCAATGGTTCTGGTGTGTATTTGCAGTGGGTGTTTGCAACAAACTGAAGTGGCTGTTTGCCTGGCCTCTCTGCCTGCTGCTTTACTTCACCATCCCCAACTGCTCCAAACCACGCTGGGAGAACTGGTTCATGCTCTCCTTTGTCTCCTCCACACTGTGGATTGCCGGGTTCTCCTACATCATGGTCTGGATGGTGAGACGGGACATTTTTCCATCAACATTATGCACATCTGACAAACATGCTGATGCTGGCTAACATGTTAGCAGAAGTGAGGCGGGCGCATCATTGTGTTTGTGTTTGTGTTCTTCAAAAAGCTCTTGAAGCTCTTCTGAGAGCACCTGCTCTAACAGCACTTATCTTTCTCCTCCTATCTCTTCTCGCCTCTTCTCTCCTTCTCTCCTGTTTATATCCCTCTTCACTCCATAGCTCTGCACTATTAGTTGGTAGTTGCACTTGTACGAGGTAGTTTAGGACTGTAAGGTAGTATTTTATTCACATCAGTCTCAATTGCATGGTGGCTTGATTGTGTCTCACTCTAACTCCCTTTGGACAAAAGCATCTGCTAAATGACTATAATGTAATATGTCTGCCCTCTAGTGGCACAATGCAGTAATATTGAACATTGGAAAGTGAGAATAAGAAATGTGTCCACCTTTCTATGTTTCAGGTAACCGTGATCGGTTTTACACTGGGGATCCCAGACGTCATCATGGGCATCACTTTCCTGGCAGCTGGCACCAGCGTCCCGGACTGCATGGCTAGCCTGATCGTAGCGCGACAAGGTAAACCGGCACGGAAGGAACCACGCAACAGAATCAAAGTGAAGAGGACGTGAAGAAGGGGAGGAGAGGACGTGTGGGTGGGGTGAAGAGCAGAGTCCTTCCCTGCGGTGATGCGGTGAGCGACGGCGCCTCGGTGAAGGGCGTCTGCCTGACAGGGTGTCTTCCTCTATCCTTTCATCTGAGTTTATTCTTAGGCTTGTCATCAAATATTGAAACGACTCCGTCTGCTGTCTTTGTACCTTTTTGGTTCACAATCGAACCGACCTCATCGGCCACCCTGTCATCTCCACTTCCTGTTCTCTGTGTTCTAACTCCACCTTTATCTGTGTGCAGGTATGGGAGACATGGCAGTGTCTAACTCCATCGGTAGCAATGTGTTTGACATCTTGGTCGGACTCGGTCTCCCGTGGGCCCTGAAGACACTGGCGATCAACTACGGCTCAGATGTAAGCGGCTCTGGCTGGATTTTCCCAGCAACCCGGGGTCGGACATGTCATCCATTTGGTTTTTCCTTTGGCGGAGAGGATCTACCAGGGAGCAGCTCTGTGCACCAGGCTTTTGCCTCTGACTTGACCTCCACTGTACACAATTGTTTTGTTTAAATTGATTGACAGTGATTATCTCCTGTTTCAGATCAAACTCAACAGTAAAGGTCTGATCTTCTCTGTTGGGCTCCTGCTGGCATCCGTGTTTCTCACCGTGAGTGTTTAACAACTTCACATATGAGACATCCCAGAACAGCTGCTGAGTTCTAACCCGTCCGTCCATCCGCCTGTATTCTGCCTGTCCAGGTTCTGGGAGTCCATCTCAACAAGTGGACATTGGACCGACGTCTGGGCTTCATGTGTCTGTTTCTGTACTCCGTCTTCCTTTGCTTCTCCTGCCTCATCGAGTACAACATCTTTACCTTCGTTAACCTGCCAACCTGCCGGGAAGAATGAGACAGACACCTGGAGATACACACACTGATGAATACATTTCAACACACACACTATAAATGGTGTAGAAGGAGAAACAGGAAGTCAAATTACAATTTGGGACATGGGCAAACTACTCAATCCACGCTGTGAGAAGAGGTCTCACTCTGCACTTTATTTTAATGCCTGTTTTTCTGGGCGCAGAATGGAGCCGCTCACTGGTGTTTGATTCCGATACGCCAACAAGTAACCTTTTCTTTCTTTTGACTACTGTTTGAAACTTGGAGAAAGTTGGAATGTATCTGTTGTTCTTTCCTGAGAGGAGATGCGGGCCTCATAGCTAACTGTTCACAGGTACTGCTGTTCATTTTAGCTCCATGGTAGAAAAAAACAAAAACACAACAAAGATTTTAAGTAGAACCAATGTTTCCTCAGATCAGGATGTTATATTGATAACAAAGCTTTATTTTACATTAACTGTTTGTGCTATATTTGTATTTTGCTATCTGCAAATTATGTCGAAGAGGATTATGGCCAAAGGTTTTGTTTTTTTTTACTTCACACTTCATTCTTTTTATTTTTAGTAACTTTAATCTCATAATTCTGACTTTGCATGTCCAAAGAACTTCAAGTATTTCAATATTGAAAGGACAAAGCTTTTGAATTATTTTCAGGAATGGTACTAATCCTCTTCCATATTTTTTGATTACGTTGCAGTTTTTGGATTTTCAGATTGTTGCAGTACACACGTACACACACACACACACACACACACACACACACACACACACACACACACACACACACACACACACACACACACACACACACATATTCAGGGGCATTACCCAGTCATGGTTTAGCTTCACAGTCGTTTGTATTCTCTGTGCAGGAAGTGAACTGACAACAAGGCTAGCTTTAAAACAAGTATATCTTTGTAAATAGCTCCAGATGTTCTAGTTCTTATTTAATCTTGTCATGCGCCCATTCGTCCGCTGGGTGTCGCCGTATACACACGGAGAGATTTGATTCATGGAGCGATCAACGTGTGTTCTGACGTAAAGAGAAGCACCGTAGCTGCAGGACTGACTCCAGATCTGTGATAAGAAAAGTTGCACTGTTACAGCTCGTGAAAAGGGAGGCCGGAAGTGTTCCCGTCGCCGCACGTGCTGATTATGAGGATGGCGTCCTTGTAAAATGAAGCAGGAGGAAAGTGGAACGATTAGGTGTTTGTTGTGGTGAGCCAAACGCTGTTTTGTCTTTTCTCTTTTCTCAAAGACTCTTTAAGAGGCCCAGCCATGACGGTCGGATAGGCGTTTTCCGGAGAGGACGTCACGTATGTGGGAGTGGTCAACCACATGGGGCGTGGCCAGCAGCGTGAGACTATTTTCCTATGTATTTATGAACCGATGACGTCAGCAGTCTATATACGGTAGATTTGTGATAATAGATTTTAGAGCACGTATGTGGAACCCTCGAGGCTTTTTATATTTTTAAGTATTATTTATTGAGTTATTTATTGTTTCTGTGGAGGTGAGATGACATCTATGACTCAGACTGGTTCATCTTTTTTTCCTCTCTTTTTTTCTACTTTTAATTTAATGTGGATTCTAAGAAATATGGTCTTTCGATTGTTGAAATGTATTTTTCATTGATTTGTTGTTCAGCGGAAAACAGGGTTTTAAATGTATTATAAATCTTAAAAATGCAATAACTACTACAGAAATGTAAATATTCCACTTTATTTATTCAGAGGTTTTTAATAGTTTGTTGTTTTCAGAGTGTCATTTTAAATGTTTTTGAGTATGTGAATGAAAATATTTATTGAAGATGAAACTAACAATCAGAATAGGACTGATGTTAAAAGACAGCATCTTTACAATCTGAGGCAATAATTATATAGATCTGATTTTGATATTGATCACTGTATTATATATCGTATATTATATCAGTTATTTAGTTTCCCAATAAAAGTATAAACAGATTATTCAGCCCATTTCCACCATGAAAAAAAATCAGTCAAGTTGTTGAAATATTGATGTTTTAGTATGAAACATTCGATCAAGCACAAATTTAATGTTCAAAGCTAATTTTTTGATATTGTAGACTTTTAAAGTGAAATTATGAGGTTTTTTTCTCTAAGATCAAATGTCATGAAAAAAATGTGATCATAAAATAGTTTGAATTGAATTATTCTGAACTAAAATCTAGTTCGATTCCTTTGACTTCATTTTTGATTTTCTGTCATGCCACTAGATTCCTAGATTTGTCCTAAATTACTTTGTCCTTTTTTTGTGGAAAAGGTCTTTTATGAGTTTCCATAAAGCTGTGAAACCAAGATAAACATTTTTATGTCTGCATGAGCCCAAAAAGTTGAAGGTACAAGAAAAATTTTATCATTTGAATGAAATTTGTAGTCAATATGTGTCGATTTAAACTGAATTTTACAGCGGCGCCGTGTTCATATGCTCAATCTTCTTGATCTCAATCTTTCCACTTTACACTGGGTCAGACAATATTGTGCACTTTACCGTTGGACAACTGACACCACTGATCACTCGGTTGTATGCTGCTATTCATTTGCCTGTATCAAATATGACAACGTGGGTCTTTAAAAGTTACCAAACTGCCACAGAGATGCCGAAGAGACGTCTTACAGAGATTTCTATATAATGTGATATTCACATGGGTGATGTTGCTGATGTAAATACTGTTTATATATAGATTGGTGTAAATGTACATACATTTTTGTCTTAATTCTGTATATCTGTTGAATATATTTTCATAGATCCTAGGTCTCCCTGGTATGCCCCCTTGTTCTTACATGTTTGAGACCTCTGAAGTTTACTTGCATGGAAATACTGTATATCGATATGATAAATTATTTAGCCCAAGGAGGATTTAGCCAGCACTGGATTTAGTCTGAACTGGAAGTCTTAGCTGATTGCATGAAAGCTTTTGCAGATGATGCGTTTTTCTGCATATCCACGTTTTATCTGTTATTACACCAGAACTTTTTTAACAGAACAGTTTACTTTGTGTTTAGATGGCTGGAAATGTAATTTTAGATAAAACATTTTGCTACCTGAGCATTAATAAAGTTGTCTATGCTGAAGGTAGCACAAACTTTGTCTCTTTGAGTTACACGTTAACAGGAATGTAAACGAATAATTGATGGATGACATGACCGTCAGTGTGAATTGTACATAAACCAATTTACCTGCAGTCAGGATCTGTCCACTAGGGGGTGATCGCCGCGCCGTGGCCTCATGGTAGCCCCCGCGCTTACGGTCAAATAAAGACGTCGGTGCCATTAATGTCCATGATTGGATCATTACCCTGTCAATCAAATGACGTACCTCGATCTACTTCCGTGTTTATTAGAAACACTGACGTCACACAGGCATACGCATGACTTCGGCTTTCGGAATTACCATTTTGAGGCCAAAAGACGAACACAAAGTGCAAAGTAAGCGGTACAAAGAGCCCCGACAACTTCAGTGTGTCCGTCATTTGAAGAGCCATTCTAGCAGCCAGTAAGTGGTTGTAAATTAGCTAATATAAGCTGAAGGTCGGTAGTTAGCTAACATTAGCTTCAAACTGTATGTAGGGTTATTTATTATTTAGTATTATTATTATTATTATTATACTTCGCCATGGTTTCGGCTCCTGCAGCTAAAAATATTTAATGGCGACACCAACCACCTGCAATAGTCAGTCGTAATAGTTCCTTTGCATTTGTGTGGCACCACAGGCAGTCAGTGACGACAGACAGCCCTGGGTCAAAAGTAGCATTATATAATATTTTATAGCTCTTTTTTTTTTTTTTTACAGTTTTGCACATTTTTTTTATGTTGTTGCAAAACAAAATGGTTTATATATTCATTAAAGAACGTGCTGCCTCTGAAATGTGGTCAGCAGCCTGAGGCACATCAAGAACACAGGAAGGACCTACATATGGTGAGTGTTTGACAGTAGAAATGCACTTGTGAGCATTACTTTGTTTTTCCAGGCTGCACTGCGACGTGCCAGTGCTATTCTTAAGAGCCAGAAGCCTGTTGTGGTCAAAAAGAAACCACCAGAGCTGCCAAGACAGCTTCTAGGAAAGGCAGTTTTCCTGTGCTGTTGGTATTTTTGGTCTTTACAATT
Source organism: Arothron firmamentum (assembly GCA_016586285.1). Lineage (NCBI taxonomy): Eukaryota > Metazoa > Chordata > Actinopteri > Tetraodontiformes > Tetraodontidae > Arothron > Arothron firmamentum. The sequence continues at coordinate 44,842 of BJFM01001742.1, forward strand.
ATGCAGAATTTATTGGTACAGCTATAGATGTACTTAATTTGTTGTAAAATGTGACTTTGGGCTGTTAAAACCTATAATATGCTTCATATTGATCCTGAGAGACATTTTTTTCTAATAAAACAATTAGTTTAGTTACTAAATGTGGAATCTGCTGGATTTCCCCCCCAATGCTCCTTTATTATTTATTGATAAAAACGAGCAACATCCTGCTTTTAACATTTAAGCATTATGAGATACTATTAATATGCGCTTTTAAACTGAGTAAATCTTTTTCCACCCAAGGCTGCTGCATGTCTGTGTCTCCTGTGTTGATGAGGTGTTTTCTCTTCCACACGTGACAAGCGATCTGGATCTGACTGCATACAGGATGGGTGACTGCATTGATTGTGTTTAGCTGGTGTGTTGCATATATTTTTTTTCCATATGTCTTTAGATGTTTTTGACTTCAAAACACATGATGTAGCTTCAGTTTTATTGCTTGTTTTGCATTTGATCCCTGATTTTATTGAAGCAACGAGGCTGGCTTCGGTCGTGTGATCGCCGATGCAGAAATCCAATAGAGGAAAACATCCACCTGCACGCCCAGTTGGAGGACCTCACCCAGGCTCTGAGGGATCTCAAAAGGATGCTCTGGCACAACTGAAATGGTACTTTAACTTTGCACATCCGCAATCAAACTGCTAAATGTATTGCTATTCCCATTCATGAGATCAGAAAACAAGTTGTTTCAGTGTTAATTGTATTTTGGTGATTATGTTGACAGTGAAGAGCAAAAACAAATAAATGACAATCAGGTAATTGTAGTTTGTGCTGTCAAGTGATTAAAATATTGAATTAGATTATCAGGGGGAAGAATCAGGGGCTGGTTGCGCAGCTGCAGCTGGGTGAGGGCAGGCGGTGGCCTGGGCAGATTGTCGCTGGGGGGTGGGGGGCTTCCTTTTTCCTTGTGGGAAAAGGTTGCACCTTCCAGGTCCAACTTGGATTCGAACCAGGAACCCTCGACTTGGCAGGCAAGTTCCCTCTGTGTTGAGCTACTGCCGCCCACCACCCACATCTGCGTTTGTTGTATTTCACATGCCCTTCAGTAGGACTCTGTACTTTGAAACTCCTGGGACAACTGGAGATGCTGTCTTCTCCTTTTTCATCTCATTCATTTCCATTTTTTTTTTCTTTTATGAACTTTAAAAAAAAACAGCACTGTGGAAGAAAGGTTTGGAACCTAAACCTTTAATGTGAAGCATATGTTAGTTGGGATTCTTACCCTCCCTTCTTTCATGATTCTGTTTAATCATGCAAAATGATTATTGTAGATTAAAAATGAATATTTAATTGTGATTTATCAAAATTAATCCACAGCAACCCTGTGACTAATCTGATTAAACATTTTAATGATTTGACAGCGCTTATACATACACACACCCCACTCACACACACACACACACACACACACACACATAGATACAGACATTATCTCACCAGAATAGTCGGTTAATACGCATAAATCTGTGGGAGTTCCATAAGACACTGGCCTATTGCTAACGCTAAACATTAACTACATGCAACAAAAACTTTGAACATTTCACAAATATTAATCTGAAAGACTAAAATATATTAATCCTTCACTGATGACATTAGGATTTGCCTGCAAATACATGACCTAATGCACAGAAGTAAAAACATTGATTTAGGTCAACACAATAGATTTTCAGAGCTGCATGTTTGAATTGTTTCAAATTCTGGAGCTCAGTACATTTGAGAACTTCAGAATGGCGACCATGCTCTTTTAAAAAGTCTACCACACATTAAAGAACAAATATGATTTTTTTTTTCATTCTATGAATTTCTTCTTCAGCAGTCTTCTAAAAAAGTTCATCTACTTTGTGGGAATGTAGGATTTTAGGCTACTCTCTCCCTCTGGAAGAACTGTGTAGATGCTCTGTAGCAAATGTAGGCAGCTGAGGAGAAGAGTCGTGTTTCGGCAGAGGAGCGTTCTTAATGCGACATGTGGACCAGCCGCCACCAGAGGGCAGCATAATCAAAAAAAGTCAACAGCCCAAAGGACAAACCAAGCACAGTTGACCAGCAACTGTCAATTAAAACTAGCTCTCAGCTAAATAATCTGCTCTATATTTAAAATAACTGAAGGTTAAACTTCCAACTCCGTGTCAACTCTGCTCCAGAAAGGAACAAACATCTCTGGCTTCCTTCCCTCTTTGGTTGCCCCAGCATGTTCCTGACAGACCAGGCAAACACGTGCCGTCTGAAAGGGGAAGTCGCACTTCTGTAAACGCAGGCACGGCACGCCGTTGTACCCACACGAGCTCGCAGATGTCCTCCAGAGTTCAGCCGCAGGGGTCAAGCCCCTCCCGGTCAGACTGACAGTGAGCCGCTGTTGAGGAAATCAGACGCCCGGCGGAGGTCGGCCAGCTCGCTGAGGCCGGGGATGAGGAGGTCAGCGGGCGAGGAGCCCACAGCGGCCACGCGGCGGTAGACAAAGTAGAAGGGGTCCACCTGCGGCCGGCTGTGAAGTTCTGCTTTGATCTTCTGGGGGTGGGTGTCCGGAGCCAGCTGCTGGCTGTTGCCCCCCATCACCAGGAACAGTCCGTATTCTTTGGGCTCGGACACTCTGAATTTGTTGGCACACAGCAGACACACCTCCTCTACGGTGGCGTGCGGGCGCACCTGCAGGGTCTTTGCTGTGCACCCGCTGTCCAGCTCGTGTAGTGCCACCCGCAGGTAGTTCTGAGGGACAGCAGACATTCACAGAGTTCAACCAGGACGTCTACCATCGCACCTGAAAATGCAAAGTACAGCAAAGAAAAAGAGCAGAGAGTTTCTACCTGGAAGTCATCAATGCAGGGCGTAGCGCGCAGGGTGGTGGTGCGCCGGCGGTGCCATTGGTGGAGCGTGTCCCTGGTTTCAGAGCTCAACACTTTGGCTGCCTGATCCTCCTGAAAGTTCTTGATGAGGGACATGGCTCCAAACACGCTGATCAGGTAGTAACCACCTGGACAAAGAGGAGGCAGAGAGTCAGCAACCGATGGCCCTCCAGTGGAAACGTCTGTTTTCCTGTGAGGTAATGATGGAGGAACCTTCTCCCTGGAGCAGCGAAGGGTCCAGCAGCTCCATCATGTAAAGGATTTCGTTGTCCAGCTGCGGTAAGTCACACTGAGCCAGCACGTAGGTCAGCATGGGAAGGAAGTCGTCTGCACCGTAGGGGCGACCTGAGAGGAAGGGCACACAGTCAAAAAGGGCTGGAAAAAAAAACACAGAACATGTTCTTCTGCTGAAACCCACCTGAGTTGTCCTCCATGATGGTATAAATGAGCCTGCAGACCTTCAGCAGCATGTGGACCTTTTTCTCAGGTGAATACAGTTTGATCATGGTGTGAAACTTCTGCCTGATCTTCTCTATAGCCATGGGGTGCGGAGGGAGAGTCACAGTCACACCCAGGTCCTGGGGCTGCCGGGCTTTGGCCAGTGCCAGGTTCTCCTTCAGCTCGCGCCACTCGCCGCTGCGCACCTGGAACTCCTGCAGGGCCAGGCTGACCACAGCCTTGAGGGGCTTGAGGACACACTTGTGCATGGCTTTCTCCAGGACCGTGTCTGCAGAGAAGAAGGACTCATGTCAGAAAACAGAAACGGTTCAGAACGCATGTGATCCGCATAAAAGAGAAGCTGATGAAAAGATTTTAACTTCTTTTCTTTCGTAAAAACTTCCTAAGAAAAAAAAAAATCAGTATTATGAGACTGAAGATAAACAGCTGGCTTTCCCCAGCAGGGTTGGCTGCTCTGTGTGTGTGTGTGTGTGTGTGTGTGTGTGTGTGCAAATATACAAGCATGTGCAGTGTGACTAATCATGATATCATAATACAGAATGGACACTGAGCAGTCAAACCACAGTGCTGCTGAATAAGGTAGAGGTGTGTGTGTGTGTGTGTTCCTTTGGAATGGTAAAGTCAGCACTGATTTTTGCAGACACAGATTTGACTCTGCACGATCAGCTTTCACACACACACACACACACACACACACACACACACACACACACACACACACACACACACACACACACACACACACACACACACACTTCCACTTCCAAAGACCAACCTCTGGCTCAGCCCAAGAGTAGAAAGTCTCAAGTTGCAAATTAATTTTGCATTTCCTGTTCAGTGACGCACTGATGACGCCGATTCAGAGGGAGAAATATCAGATTCTCGTGTGATCAGGAAAAACATTTCCAGCTCCAGGATAAATGTCGCCACCCTCTATAAAACCTTGTTGAGCTTTTCAGATTGTTGACATGCTGCTGGTTCAAGAACGCAAACACGCCTTCCTGCTGCAATAAATATCCTCCGTCCACTCCCCAGAATATAAAACCAAACGATAAGAAGTCTTTTTGGGTGAAAAAAAAAAGTTGCTGTAATCAGAAAAGAGGGCGTGGCCTGTCATCATCTAATCCCTCCAAAGATAACTAACTTCCTGCTCCTGTGATACAAACAACAAACATGGCCTTTCCGGCCAAACAAGCCAGACATCTGGGCATCAAATCCTAGACTGAAAAAGTGGAAATGCTGGATATGCACAACTCAACTCACAACAGCATCAACACGAACAAACAGGATAAACCACATTTAGTCTAGAAATGCCATTTTTAAAATGATGCTAAATCAGAATCATGCGTTTATTAATTTTGCTGCACTGACATGACTGATGGAAAAGGAAGCCTTCCAGCCTCTGATGGCTCAGGCTGGACCAACCGAACACAAGATAGCCTGTCCTGTCCGCTCACCCGGCCTCGACATCCGGAAAACACACACACACACACACACACACACACACACACGCCTGCATGCGACACCAACATCACCCACATCAGAAACAACAATGATCTGTCACATATCCCTTGTGTGAATGATCCTACGTCAACTCATGACTCTCATGTATTATGACATTAATTCAGACAAAACTTCAATAGTACTAAAAATAAATAAATAAATAAAAAAACCTAAAGGTGAAGCAGGGGGCTGGTCTCCACCCCTCATTCTGATTGGGTGGATGACTTGGCAGACACAGACGCATCTTAACAGGCGAGCCTTTGAGAAGGGCACAAAACACGCTCTGATGCTGCCACAACAAAATATTGTGCAACTATTCCAAGAATTGAATTCACACATCTTCTCATGTTTTGGAGAAAACAGGCCAATGAGACGACAGAAGGTCACGAACCTGAAATATTGTGTTCATTATCGTGCTTTCACGTTCAGGTCTGAGCTGAATATTTCTGAGGTTCTGTCACGGCCTCAGTTACTCAAAGGAAGGATGAAAACAAAAATCTTGGCCTTCGTGGAAACAACGTGTCTGGAAACTAAAGATGGAAAACATGTGAGCCCCTCAAACGTGGAGCCAACTGTCCCATATAACATCTTCAAGATGCGGTCTGTGGAGACGTTCTGGCCTGTTTTCCAGAAAAGGGCTGCTGGGAGAACGCTTTGAAGTGGAATCTCAGTGATGCACTTCAGGAGATTTAGATTTAAAAGTCCATGCCCTGTGATTATAAAGTGTCTTTTTATTGGCCTAAAACAACTCAGCATAGACACTAAATTCACACCTTCAGGAATACCAAGACTTGTTTTTTTGGCCACAGAGGCTGAGGAGGTCGAACTGCCCCTGGCTTCGTAATCACACTCCTCAGATGAGCCATTTGACCCAGGCCAGTGCAGCCTGCCGCTTCTTTCCTCCTCAGATAAAACCCTCCTTGTCTTCTGTCTATGCTTCATGCTCCCAGTGAAGCATGTTCATCCCCCTGCAGGTGTGGCAGGTTGCTGATTTTCTACTTTCCCGCCACTGTCACGCATTGAAAAAAATGGATAGAACAAAGGGGGACCAATGCAAATATTAGTGCTGGATTACAGCTTCCGCTCAGTTCCTAAAGCCACGTGAACACAGACGCACACGTACAGCCACAGACACGTGACGACAACTCTTTCCACAAGTTACAGGCCAATTGTTGAAGTGAATGTGCAACATCTGCATTAAACATGTTTCCTGTGACTGAGTCACAATCTGTGCCATAAATGCATCACTAAAAATAATCACTACACCACAACCGAGGAGGTCAAAGGGCTTAAAAGATTTGGCAAAGTAGCAGGACGGCGTGACCAAACGATTAAACGAAGATGGAAAGCCGTGCAGAGCTGCAATGACTGCAGAAGACAATTTAAAATAAACATGGCGGGCCTTTTGTTGTTGTTGTGGTGCTCACCGATCTGCTCCTCAGGGATGAGGCTCTCTATGGGGGGCTGCAGCTCTGAGCTCTGTGTCAGGTAGCTCTTCATCTGCGTGATGAACTGGCGCAACGTCTGCAGCAGCTCCAGTCCGGTGGCGTAGCTCTGCCAGGCCTGGGTGCCAGCACCCTGCTCCATGTAGCTGAGGTAGTCCTGCACCAGGCAGCCAAAGTACGAGCTTTTGTTCCTGGACAGCTCCACGATGCGATGGATGGCCCTCTTCTCCGGGGTCATCAGCGAGTTGATGACAAAGCTGACTTTCCGCAGCAGGACCAGAGCGCCTGCACTGGGACGGCGCTTCATGCGGTGACCTGGTGGGGCTATGGTCAGGTCCTGGTCCTGGTCCTGGTCGCTCTCCAGACTCAGGCCATAGTCAGCATCGTCATCATCCTCTTCTTCATCGTCATCATCCTCTGCCATATATGGTCTAACGGTGGGTGGCAGGGAAAGGGGGAGGTGGGTGTCGAAGTCATGCGCAGTGGGGGGGTTAGGGTCGTGCAGAGGAGGGAGGAAGAAGGATGGGGACTGCGAGTCGTCCAGGGAGTCTGAGGAGTCTGTTAAAATGCTCACGTCACTGAGCCGCTGGCTGCCGCTCACACATCTCTCTGCTGGCTCCTCGCTGCCAGTTTTCAGCGAAGAGTCAGGAGGACTACAGGAATTCTGTGGAGGGGATCTGCTGGAGTTCCGGTGGAAAAGTTTAGCCCTGATGAGCGCCTCCTCAATAGTACTGTCCTGCAGGGCCAAGTGGCATTGGGCCTCTTCCTGGCTGGATGATGGAGAAGCCATGGCCCGTCGAGGGGAGGAGGACAGCGTGGGCAGAGCGATGGGCAGCGAGGGCCAGGGGATCGATATGGGGGCGCTGAGGCTCAATCTGCTGGGAGGAGAGGAAGAGGGGCTGATGCTGAATGAGGAACCGAGGCGAGACAGGCGGCTGCCACCCTGCTCCCGCTCCTTCTCCTTGGGGAGATTAATCCAAGACGCTGTCACTGGCATGCTTTGCTGACGGCGGACTGGCCCGAGGCGCTGTGGCGGAAACCGAGGCGGTGGGGGACGAGGGGGCGGTAAGCGTGGACAAGATTCTGCAGCGCTGGTTTTCTGCCTGCTGCTGTTGGTTTCGCTGCTGAGGTTGTGTTGCTCTGTGCTCTGCAAACTGTTGTCGAGGTCTTCTGGACCACAGAGGTGGGAGTTATTGGTCACAGAGTCTCCGTCCCTCTTGGTGGGGTTAAGGTTGCTGCTGAGGTGCTCCTCAACATGGACCTGTGTCACTAGATGATGGGGTTTGGGAGAGTGTTCACAAGCGTCACGCTGGTGAATCTTAATGAAAAGGGGGTTGATAAAGCAAAGCGCTCCGTTGGACTGGCAACAGTCGAGCTCAGATGGGGTGCGAACTCGAAGCCAGGGGCAGCCAGGGGTGCTTTCTGAGGAGACGGGTCTGTGGGTGGGCGGCGGTGGTCTTTCAGGTGCAGATACTTCTGATATTGTGACTGAGCCCTTGCTCTTCTTCCAGAAGCCTGTAAAACACAGTCATAGAAATGTTTCCCTCATTAACAGTTAATACAACAGCTGAAAGGCCATTTTAAAAACATCCTACCACAGAAAATGTCACAAATAGTCAAGGGAATTCTTAAAAACCTGGCCAAACCAGGATTTCGCTCTACTTGTTCAATGTAATCAAGAATTGCCCCTTATTAATGACCATAAATCTGCAAAAAAATAGAATAGAAAGAAAACAGGGCTGTGCCAATCTAACCTCGACTCTCTGAGCTGTACCACATGAATGAAATGAGTCATGGGAACAACGCCAAGACAGTACCAGAACACAGAGTAGCTCCTACATACAGCTCCAGAGCAAAACTACTCACTGTGATCCCCAGCGATCCCGACACACAGACGAGCTGTTGAGCTCACACTCGCTTCACGTCCGACGCAGACACGCTGGTGTGTTTGCAGAAGCCGAAACTCTTCTGACTCACGCTCAGTCAGTGTTGTGACTCCAGTTAAGTGTCTGTGGGTGGACTGGTACCAGATACGCTCCGCCTAATCGCCTATGTCCCTCCCCCTTTCAACTTGGCTCACTGTAAATCCTCCTTTGTTTTTCTCTTTCAAAACACACTGACACAATTAAATGTTCCTCCTTCTACCTTGTTTTTTTCTTTGAGGTTTTTCCTTTTGCAGACAGGAAGAAGCAAGGAAATAAAAACTAAAATCCCCAACAGACCGCAAGTCCAGTAAATCCGATGCAGCGTTGCGTGCAAATACGAGACGAAATATATATATATATATATATAT
>BJFM01001742.1:62311-74263 GCA_016586285.1 Arothron firmamentum
AAAAAGATGACAATTGTTATGTAGTGGTGAAAAATGTGATTTTGAATCATTTGTCATCATGATGTTTTCTGACCTGTGCGGTGGGGTTCCTGGGTTCTCCTGTCAGGTTACAGTTCTCCATCTCTCTCTCTTTCTCTGCAGTCTTCAGCGCAAACTCCACCTCGGCTGCCAGCTGCTCATCTCCTGAGAAGAACACCTTTACCTCATTTCTGTAGTCCTGCATCGTTACCTGATGGGAACATTGTTGGAAAACAGTCACATCCAGCCGCAGGGGTCTGCACAATAGTCAGATTTCATCATTTCACTGACTTCCATCATACAGTAAATGTAAAGATGTCTCACCTGGAGGTAGGTCATGAGGTCTTTGAGGACAGGAGAACGTTTCTGCTCCAGCAGGCTCTTCAGGCTGATGATGAGAGGAACCGTGTTCTCAATGAAGGCCTTCTTCTGGACCTGTGGATCAAAATAGAAGATAAAACAGAAAGTCAACGCTGATGAATAATGCATGATTTCTGTACTTTTTAACTTTTGTAATAAATGACAATGAACTTATATCTGGGTTGAGCCAGCTCACCTGTGACACCACCTTCTTCTGTGCAGCCTGCAGGACAGCTTTTGCCATGGTGGCCATTCTCTCCTCCTCCTCCGGCTCCTCCCCTGCAACACCCCCAGCTGTGCTAGACATGGCCTGCAGCTTCATCTCCTTCAGGCTCAATACATTGAAAGTCTCGCTTAGAATTTCAGCACCGTCTGCGTCCAAAGGAAGCTCCTCATCTGCAAAGCATGCTGGGAGAGTGAAAAGTAGGATGCTATTTTTTTTCTTGAAGACAGATCCCAGAGAAAGCTGCACAGATGCTCTGCTGCTCACCTAAGACAGTCTGGTTGATTTTGTTAGTGATGTTGAAGCGCTGGGTGTCTGTAAAGTGCTCCAGCAGGAAGCGATAGATCCGAAAACGCTTGTTGCGATGCTCAGGTCCCTTTAGCGAGAACTGAGCCTTCTCTCTAAATTAAAACAAGAAAATTGGATTTAACACACACACACACACACAAAGCTGGTAATCCTCACAGGAAACCTACCGCTCGCTCTGAGAGAACTTGTTGTACATCTTATGTTTGCTGTAGGAGTTGAAGTGGAAGATGCACTCAATAAAGTGCTGGCTAAACATTTCTGGGTTCTTCTTCAGCAGCAGGTGGAGCAGACAGTATTCACATAAACTATGACAAGAAACAGCAGGTTTGACATTAAACAGCATACATTTAATTATTCAGAGAATCAGATGACATGAGGGTTACCTGGAAATGGCAGGAACTGGGTCTACCAGAACCAGCATGAACCGGAAGAAGAGGGAGCCCTTCCATTTAACAAATTCTTCCTAGGGTAAAAATATTGATAACAATCTCAATTGGTGTCGACAGTACCAATAGTTAAGTTACAAAGGGTTATGATTCCTAATTTTAAAAAAGTAATTTGTGAGAATATTTCTTTTGGACATGAGGATGAAGAAACAGCAGTCACAGCAACTGCTGTAGCATGCTAACAAGCTAGCTGTCGGTCATTATTTTTCGTAGTACAAAATTCTGACTCTAGAAGCAATGGCACCCTTTTGACCAAAACTGGGTTTCTTTCAACCCTCACACTTCTAACTTTTTTCATTCATTCCACAGTAATATAGAATTGCTTAGTGTTCATATTGTGACATTTGTCTAAAAGTGAGGTTTTACATTTTTTTTCTGGATCTGCGGCGGCCTCTTTATGTCGCTCAGATCAGCAAAGCATATGCAGATGATAAGACTTTCTTTCAGATAAAATAAAAAACTTTTGAAGGGCCAAGATTCTTCTCCAGACTGTTGCATCATATAGAGAGAGCAAAACAGCCCCCACCTGGAGCAGATTGGTCAGCATGATGAGCGTCTGCTCTCTGATGACAGCTTCATCATCTCGCAGACAGGCTGAGATGTTGGGGATGTAGAGATCCACAATGTTGGTGTATCGAACACACAGGTCGCACATGATCACCACCACGTTATTGCGCACAGCAACTTCTGTGCCAACCTCTAACTCCCTAGCAAACACTGGCAGATACTTCTGGACCAGGTTCTCGTGCTGCAGACACAGTTTACCTAAAGGCAAGAGACAGAATTAGAGTGGAGGCGCCAGAGTTGACGTGACAGAGTAGAAATGAAGGGTCATAGACTTAGGGCATTTACCTAAAGTGATGACTCCATGTGCTCTGACTGTGGTTGGCAGAGAATTTGTTCTAAACTGGGGCAGAGGCAGAGATGCTGGCAGCTCTCCCTGGTGTTCTGTAAACACCCAACATGAAGCATTAATCATAATTAGCTTGTTTATTGAAGTGTAAAGGTGCGGCAAACAGCTATTCACTTTGCAGGAGCATGAATCAGACCACAGTGTCATGTTTTCTAGATGTTTATCACCCCTACCAGCTAGTTTTTCTGAATGTGAAGTGAGGACAGATTCCACTAGTAGCACTGTCCTCTTGCTAACCTTGGCGGGACAGTGCAATGATGCTACACCAAGAGTGTGGAGATGTTTCACCTGGAGGACAAAAGAGATTCACTTTACATCCAAAGCACCACAAAAACTAATTTTGAACTAAGGGAAAGTTCTCACCATCAGGTCTTCATTAAGGTTGTGGGTTCCATTTTCACTCAGGAGAATATTAGTGAGGTATGCCTCACACACACACACCAGTTCACCGCAGTGTGTGTTCAGAAAATCCTGAATAAAGCAAGGAAATAACATGACAGAAAAGAAAAATTACAGTTGACTATGGTAATGGCTGTATCAGGCAGACCGTATAAGTTAAACTCAGAAAAGCTCTTCCCTCTTTGCATCCCGACAGGAACACTGCAAATGAAGGTGAAGAAGTCCAACCTGAGTCTGTTTGACGTTGTCACTGTGCCCCAGTTGAAAAAGAGTCTCCACGGCAGCACAGATAACCTCCAGGGATAAAGTAAAAGTCTTCAGCCATGACATCAAATCGCCTGCATGAACAGAGATAATGAATGCCAAGTCCAGCATGTGTTATCACTACATTAAAGCTTCAGCACTTACCAACTATCCTCATCTTGGTGTCTTCATTCAGATGTGCAGCGATGTCTCCCATCACACACAGGATATGGCAGCAAGTCATCACAGTAATATCTTTTGAACTAATGTCAAGAGGTTTTACACAAATCAAATGGGGTCGTACTGAGCTGATGAGGCAAATATCAAGGGTGTCATTCCCACCTCAACATGCTATCCCAAGCGTCCAGGATCTTGTCAAATTGCATCTTAGGCGATGATGGAACTACCATGGAGAGCAGCAGCCAGGCCCCAGCGGCATGCTCAGCCTCGGTGTGCGAAATCAAGTTGGTGAGAAATGTTGGTGTAAACTTGTTCTGTTTGGACCAGATTGTGAAGGCCCTGCTGAAATATCGACTGAGAAAAAACGGTTTTATCAGTAACAGTGCTTGTGAGTTTATGACTCTCATAAAAAATGATCTTTGATTTTAAAAAACTCAATAAACCTCAAATTATTCGTTTTTCCTGTCTCAAAATTATTTCCCCGCCTTTTCTTCTTAAAAAGTTTTTTGATTTTCTTTCATCTTTACATCCTTGCATTTTTTTTTTAACTAAAGTTAAAGTTTTTTGACTTTTCACTCTAATCTTTAACTTTATTTTTTGCCTTTTCATGACAACTGATTTGTCTTTTCACCAACAATTTTAATTCGTCCTAAACTGAACTAAATTGTTTCATATAAAACAAATGTAACATCAAAGCTTCCTCTTAAAATCTAATGCTTCTAAAAGCAAGCTGAATATCTGACCTTAGATTCTGGCACTCGTGGCAGAGCAGACTCATCAGATCCCAGGCAAGTCTCTGACTAGTGTCCATGTGGCAGTTGGGAGAGTACAGCTTGACCTGGCTAAGCAGAACCTGGTCCAGTACCTCCAAAGCTTTGTCCTGCACTGAGCTCTCAGAGTCAATCACTGCTGGCACCACGCCCTGGAGCCACGCCTTCTGTGCCACTCGACATTCTGGTTTAGCCTAAACAAAAATGGTTAATGTTGAACTTGTGTTTAAAAAGGCTTTCACGCTTTCTCTCCAGACTTACAGCAAGCAGTTCGCCGACACATTGGAGTGCCTTCTTCTTCACGGACACAGCCGGGTCCCTGCAGCGGTCTGACAGCGTAGCCAAGGTCTCCCAGCTCAAGGGAATCACATCATGTTTCAGAAGCCCCACTAGTGTCTACAGAGGAACAGCACAGAACCAAAAGTCATGAGTTAGACCATACAGAAGAGAGCCAGAGGGAACATACATAACCAGAATTCCAATGATTTGGCTCATTACTGTCTTTAATACCTGCAGTGCTGACTTTCTCACATTTGTCTTTGAGTCTTCAACACGCTGAAGCAGAAGAGTCAGATTCTCTTTCGCTGAATTCAAAATATATAACAATATTAATTTGCATCAAACTGACTTAAACTGCTTCCAAGATACAACAGGTGTTGAGTATGAGTGACCGTGACCTCCTGGGGTCATTTCCCCTCTTTTACCATCAGAGCCAGAGACATCAGTGCTGCTGATCTCCACCGTCCTGAAGGGCAGAGTCCGGTATGTTTTCTGAGTCTGTTGGTACCTGGAACTTCCTAAAAAATGTTCCACTTTGATCAAATCACTTTTATTACGCATCCTGCGATTTTTCTGATTTTAAGAAGTAATCTTAAAATCTTGTAATAATGCAGCCAATAAAAAGACTTCACAGGAAAAACACTTGAGATGTGTCTCATAAAATTACTCTTTGTCTGAGAGAAATGACTTTTAAGCAAATCAAAGAATACCGTCTGTAACTTCAGCATCCAACACAGTCTGGGTTCCAGCTAAATACAGAAAAGAAAAGTTTACAATATCAGGGGCACTCATCAATCATTTACTCAAACACAAAAATTGCCATAATTCTTTACACATGAATATTACAAACTGTTCTCACTAGCACAGAAGAGGCTGTGAACAGCCCGAGTGGCGTTGAAAGATGGCAGCTCCAGACACTGCGCTAGGCAGGCCAGAGAGTGACTTTGGACGGTTGGGGAGCTGTCGATCCGCCGAGCAAACAGCAGGTTTTGGATCAGGAACTTGTGTGGTAGGAAACAGGCAAAGTCAGGGTCCTCACATTCTTCTGGCTGCCTCTCTGGCTGCTCTAGCAGCACCATCACCACGTCTACAGAGAACAACCGGTGGACCATCTGCAGGAAGTAGATTAAGAGATTTTTATCTAAAGGTACTATCAAAAATGAAAATGTGCAGACTGCTTTAATTATTATGTGATAATGGGTTAAAAAAAATCCAAAATTTTACATTTCACTGCTTGCTTTTACTTGAGTTAAAATTAGATTTGAAACTTCCCTGTCTCTGGCAGCAATGATACCTGAACCTCAAAAACACGACGGCAAAATATAGAAATTACACATTCAAGCACAGCACAACTCAGGTCCAACTGTCAGCCAGCAGGGGGCAAGACATTTACATTACCTTTGCACTTCTGGAGAAGCGAGACAGCCACTTGACAAAATAGGCATAGTCGTTACTTTTCATCTGAGATGTCAAAATGCCCACAGCCTGAGCTCCATGCATTCGAAACTCACTCTTCTCCACCATCTACACAGCAGACACAAAAGAAGAGCTACACATCATTAAAAACAGCCTGCTCATTTATCTGTTCAAATACTGCGTTGAAGGACTCCAGCATATCTTTTAGGAAGTGTATCTCTGCTGCGTTTTCTTTGGAGCACTCACATTGAAACAGAGATGCTGCAGGAGGATTTGCAGGAAAGGAAGGGCCAGGTCCCTCAGTTCACGCACAAGATAACTAGAATCACAAACACACAAAAAATAACAGTGTCTACATTTAGATGAGACCAAACTTCACTACAAAAATCTCTCTGACTGAATATGAAATAAAGCAGACAGAAGACAACCAATCATTTTAGAGGTTGATTAAAACACAGCCGTTTACCAGACAAACTGGACAGCCTGGTCACGTGTTGACAGGACGGTCCGGCTGGTTACCAGCAGGGTCGGCTTCCCTCTGTTGCTTTTATTCATCATCAGTATGACGTAGAGAAGTTGGTGGAAAACTCTTTGCAGGGACTGTACCACAGATATCAGATGCAATTAGAATGCTATCTTTCATCAAGAACTCATTAATAAATCAACAATGAAACCACCACCTTTAAAATGATTCAGAAAGAAGATTCTCTTCTATAAGACACTCTTGTTTAAAAGTTTTCCAATATGAAGCATGTTATTAAATTCTGTGTCAGGTCAAATGAATTCATACTTAATTTAGCTAATAGCTAACACAAGTTTAATCCACTGAAATCCAGTGACCTTTGGTCTTTAAAAGTTGTATCTATTCATTGTAAAGAAAAAGAAAACAGCAAGCATCAGAATAAAGGGGCAGAGAGTTTTGCCCCTCTGTGAACATTTATATCTGGACCTTACTTCTTTCTGGTCTCCATGTTTTGGCAGACAGAGCATTTGCATGCCGTAGAAAGCCATCTCAGGCACAGTCTTCAACTTTGTGATATCTCTACACAAAGAATAATCGATATATTCGAATGATCAATACCATCCTTTAACAGGACTAATAAAGAACTTCGATAACTCACTGAACAGCAGCAAAGCTTAGCTCTCCAACAACCGGCTCAAAGTACAGCAGCTTACTAAAGACCTTGAGAGGAAACATAATTAAATATCATGTATGACGATGCTTCAGATTGATGAGGCGAAAGCGCTGACAGAAATCAGCTACCTGTGCACAGTTGCTAGCACTCTGTGGTCTGTCTCCGAGTGGAAAAGTCTGCAGGAGTCTAAGGAGGCTTTGAATAAGGAGAACCACAGCATCTCTTATCTTCATCAAATCCTGACCAGAGAAATTAAGCTCCTCTTCTTCCTCCTCCTCCTCCTCCTCATCAATCTCCACCTAATAATCATCAAAAAGTCTGGGTTTTCATTCAAATACAATGGCCAGTTGCCAAAAACACCAAAAATTATTATTGCGTCCGACTTCCAGCTGCTTAAAAAATAGGATATAACTGATACTATTACTGGATCATAGTCTTTTGGAAATGAGGAAATATCACATCACATTGTTGTTTATGTTTTTTTTTGTTTTTTTTAAACGTCTTCTCTGTAGCGACATAATTAGCCAATATTAGCTGAAACGTCTTGTAATGTGTGTTAGCAATCATAGGAAGTTTACCTCTGCAGCATCCTTCCGCTGTGGTTTGGAGCGTTTTCCCTCAATTTGAAAATTCCTCTGGCCATCCTTCTTGCGCTTTTTTCCAGAATCTTGAGGCCAGCAGCACAATGGCAATTCTGTGCATGTGTCCAACAAAACTTCATGGAAAATCCTGCTGGCAATGCTTCCTAGAGGCAATAAACACACTTACAGCAGCTCTGGCAAAACACCAAAATGAGTGCAGTTAAAAATGAACATTGTGCAAGTAGACTCTTTTACACTTCTCGGCTTTGCTTACCTGGGATACCCAGTAGCAGCAAGTAGACAGAAGCAGCATGCAGACTGTTAACTCTCTGCTGAACAGTGGCCACCTTGGTCTGTCCAGCCAAGATAAAGGAGGACAGCACAGCCACCAATGACTTGACTGACACGCAGTTTTCTCCAAGAATAGCCCAGATACTCTGCAGTTTATTGTAGGAAGACAGTCTGTATTGAATGCATCTGCTTCCAATACAAAATTGTGCGGTGATCGCAGATGGTGTTTACCAGTGAAGCTCCATCTCTGTTGGGCTGTTGCTGATCAGTGGAATGAGCTAGTACACATTTATATAGAGTTAGGAAGGCCGCTTCTCCACTAACTGCAAGTTCCTCTTCTATGGATTCATCCAGTACTTTTCTTTCTGTGAACTCCAAATCCCAAACGGTGTCCACCCAGACTGAAAATCACAATTAACACGTTTATGTAAATACAAATATGTGGGAGAAACAGCAATTTTTCATATACACTGTCATATAAAAGGATTATGTTCGTACACCGTTAATTTTAATACGCTACATTCAGGTAATGACGCTTTGTGACAGGTGTTAACAATGCACACGTGTTTCTAAAAACAGTAATTTTCTTATTAAGTAAGCCACAAAGAGTGGCGCTTAAAACTCCGAAAGAGTTATTGAAGAAAAGATTCATTTAAACCGCTTTCGATTTGAAAGCTGCGCATGTATCGAACGGTACGTTGTAAACCAGCGCCGCGAAAGCATGGAAAGTGTTCGACAGCTGTTAATTGTTAACATACAAAACATCGAAATAGTTTTGAATAACATGCAAAATTTCACCCTGCGAGATTTCTTTTAACTTCAAAAACTGCAGTGCAGATATTAAATCCATCTTGTTTACACTTTGAATCAGCCCGCCCAAAGATCCCGCTTCGGGCGCATGCGTAGAGAGACATATTTCTTCCTCGGCTTTAACGGAAAAATTTCAAAGGTTTAACAGCGCCACCTTGTGGTTGAGGGTCTCTTATGTTGTCTCATTGTGCAGGCACAGTGTGTCAGGGCAGACTACGCCTTGAATGGGACATTCTATAAAGTTCTCGGTCTACTGTGGCCAGCGAGCTGTATATCTGAGACTGAGATGTCCACATGAACACCAAGTTGTCAAAAGAAAGATTGCAATTGGTGCTTTACATTGATGAACTGGGTGGATAATTTTTATCATTAACTTTTTATTTATCATTTAAATCATATGACATTTGATGTGATCCACATTGCATTATAAAAAGAGCTTTCCTGGTTAAACTTCCTCTGGTTTAAAGGTGGCTATAGTGCAAACACTATAGTCCAATGACCGCAGTGTGCCTGGATGATTAAATAATATCCTTCATTTAAATTGACTATAAATAACTGTGAAAAGATAATAAGTGGCATTAGCAAAAAAAACAATGTTTATACAACCACTTGTAAACAGTGTATTAAAATATAACGGTCAAGCATAACTTTAAAACCACATACAGTATTGAAATCTCTGTTGTAAAAAAATGGATTTATGTGTCGATCCAGTGTCAGTGGTGAAGTCAGCATCAGCTAATAGCTTTTGAGCAGC
Organism: Arothron firmamentum; assembly: GCA_016586285.1. Taxonomy (NCBI): domain Eukaryota; kingdom Metazoa; phylum Chordata; class Actinopteri; order Tetraodontiformes; family Tetraodontidae; genus Arothron; species Arothron firmamentum. The sequence continues at coordinate 71,440 of BJFM01001742.1, forward strand.
AGAAACTGAATAATAGAGCCAGTAAAACTCCAGCAGAATCCAACAGATCAGATCAAAGTTGGTCAGAAAATGAAACATGTAATAAAATAGACAATGTTCCTGGATGAAGCTCCTGCAGCTTTCCGGTCCACATTTGGCACCACACAGTACACAAAGGCACCTACGCCAGGCTGGAGAACCTCTACCAGCCTGGTTAAGTTACTTTTAATGTGTGTGTGTGTGTGTGTGTGTGTGTGTGTGTGTGTGTGTGTGTGTGTGTGTGTGTGTGTGTGTGTGTGTGTGTGTGTGTGTGTGTGTGTGTGTGTGTGGTGTGTATGTGGACAAGTGCCACATACCAAATATTTTGGTGACTTTAACAGGAAGGCTGAAAGCACCATTGAAACATCAGATTAGTCAGACTGCAGCAGCGGATCAGCCACAACCTTAAAACCAATGATATTTGCACAACTTACTGTATGAACAAAGACTTAAAAATAGATTCCTGCTTCATTCATAGAACTTTTGAGTGTTTGCAAGCATTGTGACTTTTTTTCCCCACACAAAACTTCTTGACCTTTAACCTATTTTTAACAAAAGGATAAAGCTCTTTTGTTTCTCTGTGGACGAAGTTTGTCCCAGAAACACTAATCCAGAGCTCTGACAGCACATGTAGGCAGATCTCTGAGTACCAAACATGCAAGGATTCAAGGATTCAAGGATTCAAGGAGCTTTATTGTCATACTGGTACACGTTTGCACATGAGACAGTACGAAATATCACTCTCAAGGTCTCAGTTAGCCCAGTAGATCTAAACTATGTTGCTGTTTTCTCTTGTTCTGACCTACCCAGTAGGTATACAAAGAGACATAACTACTGTATATAAGTCTAAACTAAAAAAAAACTAAACAATATGTACAAACAAAAATAAATGCCTATCTAATCTAAACAACTAACTAGCCTAGATCTATTCTAATGCTATTCAGTGCAATCCTGTGGACAATGAACTCTGTTTTGGGTATTTACAGTAGTAGATATGATATTTGCAGTTGTATGACAGACCAATTGCACATAGCCTTAAAGTGAGTGCATGTAATGTTACGTAGTTGTCAAGTAAACCTGAGATGATTGGATGTCACTCTATCTTTAAGGAGGAGTGGGACGATTTTCCAGTTTCTCTGGAATCTCAAAGTGAGTCAAATTGTTTGTCAGTCAGACAACAGCTAGTGACAAAGGCAGGTGTTCATCTAATCAATCCCACCATGGGGGTCAACATACCAGGACTGATAGCAATCATCATCTTCTACCTATTGGTCCTCGCAACTGGTGTCTGGGCATCTTTCAAGTCCAAAAGAAAACAGAAGAAGTGTGCAGCCACTGAGATGGAGATGGCCCTGCTGGGAAACCGGAACATAAACTGCGTGGTTGGAATCTTCACAATGACAGGCGAGGATTAGGAATTGCCTGAAATCCTCATTATCTATGCAATCTTTATAAAAGTATAACTTGTCATGACCGCCTGCGCAGCATTGGTCTGTGTTGATGAACAGCACATGACCACAAAATGCTGGGGTATAGCATGAATGTATGGGTTAAATAAGCAGTTTTACACAGTATTTGTAGATGATACAGCAGGTTTTGGTGATCAAGAATAGGAGACAGGCTTGCATTATCATGTGGCAGATGTGTGATGGGAAGAAGAAAAGAGTACTTTAAAATGGTGATGTGAATCAGAAAAATGGTTGAGATTAGCCCTAAAGTGGTGACGGATGAAGGTTGGCCACAGTAAGACACAAACGTGTGTGTAAATATAAAAGACGCAGGTGGATTCTACAGGAGATGATGAACCAGAGCACATGGAAAGGAGGTGAAGAAGCTGGTGGACGCTGGTTGAAATGGGTTGTTGGTGTTGTGTGGTTTACACATAGTCGCATAAAGGAGATTACAGGAGGAAGAGCTGAAGGTGATGAGTCTGAGGTTCTGTTTGGGAGTCAGGCAGATGGAGAGGATCGAGTATATCCGAGCGTCAGAGGTCTAACTAAACAGACAAGGAGGATTCATTGTGGCTAACCCTGAAGGGAAAATGCTAAAGAAAATAGAAGAAAACATTGTGTTTTTCAGATGAGGGTACACACACTAGTCCTAAAAAATTTATACTATCTATCAAATTAAAGCAATGACAGATTTTAAATCCCAATTTTTTTTCTTTAACAGCCAAATATTTGAAGTTTCTGAATTCTTGTTTCTTTGAGTGATGTGTTGTTGACAGATTAAAGGATGCTCATTACTGCTGTGGAGGGTGTGGCATTCTTAGCCTCAGGCTGGAGAGAGAAAAAAGAAATGGGTGTCTGACAGACAGGCTTTGCTACAGTAAATGACAGCAGGCAACATTCCTTTGTGGCATAAAGCGCCATGTTTGTATCAATCATCGGCGAAGACATGACTCAACTCGTGAACCTTTGGTGAACTGTTACTTGTGACGGGGTTTTCAATTTTGTGAGGTAGCCACAAATTGTATAAATCATATATTTTCAGCATTTTACATCATTTTAATGATAACTAACGAAAAAAACAAACAAACAAACAAAAAAAAACAGAAGAAAGGGTCATTTAAGTTTCAGCATCATGCAGGAACAACAGCTGAACACTGTTGAGTTTTAAAATCAATTACGTTTTGTTCTGGACCTCTAAAATGATATTCTGCTTCAAGCCCCAGTTTGGCCAGTATATTTAAAATAAATAAATCCAAGAGCTGAATGATTAAGCTGTCAATGGTCACGTGACCCTTTGAAGGTCTTCTAACCTGGCTGCTCTTTGCATGAACAATTTCCTGTGCGGTGATCTGACC
>BJFM01001743.1:14768-27251 GCA_016586285.1 Arothron firmamentum
GGAAAAAAAAGTTGTCCATAAAACAAAGAAAAGCCACCCTTCTCCACCAACCACACCTCACGCTCCGCCGCTTCGGGGAATCTCTCCGCGCTTCCCGGCAGGCTGGAGGCGCATCGGCGTCAACCGCGCGGAGCTCGAAGAGCGAGAGGGGGGAAAAGGCAAGTCTTCCATGCAGAAGAACGCGGCCTCACGGATCCGGACTCCATCTTTGACTACTTGACATTCAGAGGCTGCCGGAGCAAATTCCTCGTTTGCATGCCTCCCGCTGATTGGCCTCTTCTTGCGCTAGTCTTTGCTCTATGATGCGCCATTGGTTTGCGCTCGGCGTGGCCGACGTTCCCAGAGACACGCGGATTGGCTGCGCGCAGGGACGCGTCACCGCGTACGACGAATACCTGATGAAACGTCTCCCATTCACAAATTTCCCCCCCCACCGCACCCCCCCCTCCTCCTCTGCTGTATCTGGATACTTGATCACTAATTGTTTGATTTACATTATGGGGGAAGATAAACTTTGTGTTCGGGCTTGTAATCAGCCTTAAAATGGCCTCCGCGGGGAGCGGGGGCTCACACGGGATCCTTCCTCCCGCAGCCACAGTCGGTCACGCCGAATCGATTTTACGTGATCGATTTTAATAGAAATATGGACACGCGGGGACACATTTGGCACCTCCGTGTGGTCCACCGCCCCTCCCAACCGCGCAAATGTGATTTTTTAAAAAAAATTGTGGTTTGAAAAAGGACCCCTGATGGTAAAAGTTGGAGAATGGATCCGTGGGATCTCGTGAGGGATCATGGTGGGCTCGGATCATGCGGGGATGGAGGCGGACTCTGCGGGCGCCTCGGTCCCCTCGCGAAGCTTTGATTGACGCACAGAGAGGAGAAGCGGGCTGTGAAATTTGGCATTCCTGGCCAGAGGAGCTGAAATAATGGTATTATCCAGAGGGAGCGGGCCCACTTTTTACTCCCCTCACACCCACCCGACTCCGGCCCACTCAGAAGGGATCTGATTGTTCAGCCAGTCGGCAGAAAAAAATGTTTGATGTGAAGGCGGGGCGTGATGGATCCGAAGAAGGTCTGGATCAGGGATCGAGTCTGTCACAGCAGAGCCAGGCTCGCCTCCAAAAGCCAACAACTGCGTTCAAAAATCACCTTTTCCTGATTTCACAGCTGATAAAAAATCTTAGCATTCATTCATGAAGCAGCAGACAAACAGAGGAGGAAAAATCACAAGGATTGTGCTTGTAAAAGACTCTCAAACACCTTTAAAGATCATTTTTCTTTTCATGGTGAAGAAAAGATCTGATTATAAATATGAGAAAATATTCAAGGAAATTAGAGCTGAATCAGGACTGGATTCAAACAGTGAAATCTGTCACAAAAACCTGAACAATAATCAGATTTTATTCCCCTTTGTGGCCTCAGAAATGTGTTCAGTTATTATTTTAAATTCATCTAATGTCAATAACCGATTAGGGGAGTTTGGCTGCTTTTCCCTTTAACAGCAGCTGTTTGTGCATTTCTGCACTTTCAAACCTGATGTGAAATGTGAATAATTTATTGTCTTAAGCAGAATAAATTAAAAATGCACACACATGTGGTGAATCTGTCGTTAAAATATAAAATACAGTTAAAGCATTTCTCTGCTCGATCAGATCAACACATCTTTAATTCTTTGAGCTAGAAATTTCAACAAATATCTTAATTTGTTAAATCCATCTGTGATTTATCCAAATAATTATGAATATTATTGTTATTTTCAAAAGAGAATGTGGCAAAACATTAAACAATAGTCAACATAATGGTCATTAGGAGTCACTGCTATGATTAAATTGTGTAAAAATATTATATTGTGTAATAATATAGTATAAATACATTAAAGCTGTTTAATTTTTGTGATTTAAAATCAACCGTTATGGCTCAGTTTTAAAACTGAATTTTCACAATTTAAAATAAAAATATGGCATCTTAAAAATGAAATTGTTAAACAAATCTAAAGGAAATAAATGTGTTTAACCGCAGATGTTAAAACAGGCCAAAAATAAAAGCAATAATTCATCAAAGATCTAATAAAATTATCTGAATTCTTTCTGTTACACTGGTGTGTTTAATTTACATTTAATTGAATCTGCTAGTTTTAAAAAGAATTAAAGATGTTCTGATTAATTTAAGGCATTCCTTGATTGATCAAATTTTAAACAGTTTTTACACTTTTGAAAGAAATTAATTTGTTCGCAAACCAGGTTAAATCTGTGAAAAAAAGACATTTTAACTGACCAAAACCTGGAAAACGAAAAGCTGGACGGAAATAAACAGTTTTTCCAGTTCCTGGAAAAACAGATTTAATTGTAAAAATGATCTTGAAGGGAAAGTGGCAGAAAGCAGGGCTGACTTTAAACCGCTGCCCCCTCCGAGGTGTCATGTCGGGGGGGTGGGGGGGCGAGGAAGGCCTTTAAAACATGGGAGTTATTGTTCCCTTCTGTTTTTTCCAACCTCCCATCCTCCGAAAATGTACCTCCTTTCTTCCTCTGCCCTTTAACCTCTCCCAACCCCCACCGCTCCATCTCACAGCTCTCTCCACCTCCCCCCCACCCCCCCACCCCCTCCTCTCATCGGCCAAAGACCAAACAGCCATGATTGATCGTCATTGATAATTTCCCACCAAATCAGGAGAAAAAGGTTAATGGAGAAGTGTGTTTTTGGAGGAGGACGAGGAGGAGGAGGAGGAGGAGGGGAAGTAAGTTTTGTGCTTCATCTTTTTCAGTCAGGCAGACCCCACCTCGAGTGGCGAGCCCCCCGTGCACCCTGGCTCTTCTAAAGAGCTCCCCTCCTCCCCCACCTCCTCCATTCTCTGCCTCCCACTTGAAACAGACTCTATGGACTGCATGCATGACATTCCAGCTGTGTGGGTGGCACAACCTTTTTTTTTTACAGCGTCTCCAACAGCACACAGGGCTCCTAAAGCCCAGCGGCCCAGGGGAGCCTCCACCTTCATGGCTCCATCACCCCCATGCAGGAGCTCAGCTCAGGTAGGGTGGGGGGTGGGGGTGGGGACCCACTAAAATGACTTTAAAAGCCTCAGAAAAATACACATGTAAAGGTTAGTTTAGGTTTCCGCGCCTGAAAAGACAAACTTGCATTTCTAAGAAATGGTAACGGTGACGTTTGCATCTCTCATCGTCACCATTACGGAGGATTAAAAACTATAATCTGCTTCTAGGAACTGTAAATTTCTCAATCTTTCACCTAGAAGGGCTAGAAGGACTTTAGGCCAGCAAGTGTGTTTCTGCATGACACACAGTGGAAAACATCTGGGCGTGTTCATAATTCAAGTCTGTGATTCCCCTAAAAAGATCTGAAAAGGGTTAAAAAAAAAAAAAAAAAATCTGCACAGATTATTTCCGCATTTATCCTCAAACTGGATGTAAGTAAAGACATCTTCTCCTCCATGTCGTGTTGACAAAAAGCTCTCATCACACGACTGTTGTTAAACAAACGCTGCTCCTTCTCCTCAATATAAGTCAATTACCCATAATCCTGCAGGATTATTACAAACCTCAGAAGCTCCAAAACTGACAGATATCGATCCTCAAAGACTGAACCCCGTCCATAACTCGGAGTGAACGACCTGCTTGTTTTTCTGCTTCTACCAGACGAGTACAGACTCCAAAGGACAAAAAAAAAAAAAAAGTCGGCCCCATTAACTGAACTTCAGAGGAATTCCTCACTTTACATACGGAATGCACTTTAGGTCAAAGGGCAAAGGGCCAGAGGGGAATCAACCCGCGCCCAGGCAGGCAGGCCTTATTTAAACAAGCCTGGAATGCCTGGCTGGGAGAGAGGAGGAGAAGAAGAAGAGGAAGAAGAAGCAGAGGAAGAGGAGGAAGGGGAAAGAACCTTTAACATGAGCAGGGGCCCCCGCCAATAAATACCAGCACTTTTTAAATTACCTGCAGAGGCTGATTTCATGTGCTACTGACTCGGACATTTATGAGCAGCTTTTCCTGTGTGGAGTCACACTGATGTCAATTAAATCTGTTTAATGAAACAGGATCCGTCCTCAAAACAGGCACCTTCCCTTTCATTTACACACCTTCAATTCAAGGAAAAAGACCCTTTTATTCATCTGCCTGAAGTCTTTTAGCCTTTCAACCTGATGTTAGCTTTAACTTTTCTTTTGCAGGTCGATCGATAATTAATTTTCACATGCTGATATGTTTTTTTAAAGGTTTTAATGTTTAAAAGAATCATTTTGAGTTATGTAAAGGATAGAATTTTCACTTGACATTTCAGCCAATTGTTTTAATCTTTCTGCAGCATGTATTTAAAAAGAAATGTTTTAAAAGTTTTTATTAATTCTTTACCTTTAACTTTATTATGTGATGTATAGATTTTTTTATTATTATTATTTAATATTAGGAAAAAAACCTTTAAAACTCAAAGAAGGTTTGAACCTGACACTTTTAGCTGTTGGCTTGTTGAAACTGTCCTCTCACCTGCCTGTCTGTAATTTCAGGATCAATAAGAGACAAAAATATTCCTTTCTACTTTTAAAATATTAAAACAATTAAATTCTGAACAAAGGAATAATTATTACACTCTTCATTAACCAATAATAATGATTTAAAAAAAAAATCAAACATACCCCAAACACGTTTTCTTCTAAACCAGGAATTCCACAGTGGAAGTCAACGGGTGGTTTCATGACTGGAAATCTCCACACTGTGAATAAACCATTTAATTAATCCCTTAAATTTGTCTAATTATATATTGTTACTCTGAGTTTGTGTGCGTTAAAGCGTTAAAGGTTATAAAAACAGTAAGTTTTAAGCTCCTTTGGAGCATTTTTAGTTATGTGGCGTCAAAGTTTGGACCCCTCTGGCCTTGTTGAGGCTGCCCTCTCACCTGCCTGTCTGCAATGTCAGGATCAATACAAGATTAAACTTTTGAATCCAAAATACAGAATTCCAGAGGTACCGGGCATGTTCTCCTCTTTCATTAATACAATAAACCAGGCTAACCCTGAAAATATTCAATATTTCTCCTTTTAGGGGTTATTTTTCCTCTGAAGTAAATTAATTTGGGAAGTTTATTGACAAAGGTATATTTGTCATTCAGTAGGAAAAAAAATTGATCAATCAATCAATCTTAAAAAAAAGAATTTCATGTACGTTTTTAATGATTTTATATGATAAGCTGTAAAATTGGAAGCCTGTGCTCTCCTGCAGGTTCAGGTTGACTGCAGCTGCCCTTTCACCTGCCTGTGTGTAATTTCAGGATGAACAGAAGACGAGCCTACCTTTAAACCTCCGAGCACAGAACATCCTCTCCATTTTTAGGACGGCATCGTCAAAATGTCTTCCAAGCGGCCTGCTACAATCCCCATGGCCGTGCTGGAATTCTGACCACTTCATGGCTTCAAAGCTGCCGGCTGGTTCCCGGCCTGACCAATGGATGGAAAAGGGTGGACCCTGCCTGCCTTGACCCTGCTGACCCCCACCCTGCCATCCAGGCTGCTCCTCACCCCCCAACCATCCATCTCACGCACTGACCCAGTGAAATGAGGTGTCAGCTTCACAGATGTCGCAGAAATCATTGATGAGACCAGAACTTCACTGGATCCAAAAGGCCAAACGTCAAGCTCTCAGTTCTGATATATTCCCCATTTCCTGCTCTTTATCCTTCCTTCTGCTCACACAAAGACAACCCCCCCATTTGTCATCTTATCTCACTGTTCGCAGCAATAAGCTGAAGTGAGACTAAACCCCTCCACCAGCCAGCCTCTCTGGAACATTCGCACTACAGGTCTCTCACTCAGGCGGCCATTTTCCCACCAGAACACGTGATCTCACCTCTCTGGCGCCCGGCAGGAACCAATTATCTGATGGGGGCCTCTCTGCCCAATCAATCAATTACGCTTTAATCACCGATCTCCCAGAAAATATAAGCTTTTAAAACTCCTCATCTGCGTGCTGGTTTTCATTTAAAGAGAGCCCGCTGCTGTCGGGTTATAGCTGTGCTCTAAAATCATAAGTTTATAATCCCGGGCGGAAGAACAGCCTCCACTAATTTGTGCTGTGTCGCCCTCTGCTGGCGAAACATCGGTACTTGACCCTTCCAACAACATGAACATTATATCATTTAAATGTCAAATATTGGTGTTTTGACCGCATAGAAAAAAAATTAAAAATAAAAATACTCACCTAAACCGATCAAAGGTTGAAATACACTTAGAAATATATCAATGTTAAAGTGTATTATATTATACTATTAAAAATAATTTAAAAAATTTTCATAAGACAGGCTTGCTCTTATTTTCTGGTCTAAATCTAATTAATTTTTTTTTCATATTTTCAGCAAAGTTCATTAAATGTTGAAGACAAATTCCAAGAAAAGAGCCCAGAGTTACAGTTAGAGTCATGTTTATTTACAGCAGAATCCTGAAACAGGGGAACAGAAGGGGACAGTTTAAAAGAGTTTTAAATGAAGCGCTTCAGGATTCATGTTTCATCACTACACAGTTCTTAATTTATTTATTCACCAGTTTCTATACAGAATCCATTCAGCCATAATATGAGTGCCGCAGCAGATCTGGGGGCTGCTGGAGGGCAGGAGAGGTGGAGAATTAAAAAAACAACAAAAAAAACCTAAGAAACAAAATAAAAAAAAAGGGGGGGATAAAAAGAAATCTTTATTCTATATATAAAAAAAATCCATTATCACCATGATCATCTTCAATCATTTATGCATGTACATATACACACATATATGTATAGAAATCTATAGATCTTCCCACCGTGTCCATGAACAGGTGAACTGGGGTTTGTGGTTCCATGTTTAGGTCAGAGCTGACCAGAGGCAGTCCTTCCTGACCAGCAGTCTTTATCGCCGACACCTCCGGCGAGCTCTGCGGGTCCGGTGCCTCCACGTCGGCCGGCAGAGACTCGCAGCTGCCGGAGCCCTCTGAGCAACGATTCACTGTACACTTAACATGCACGGCCAGACGGCGTTAAAAAAAAAACAAAAAAAAAAAACAACAACAAAAGAGAACAGAAGGCCAGTAAACTGCATCGTCCCTGCACGCCTGCGTCTCACACGGTTCCAGAAGACATTAAATATAAACCGACAAGCACCACAAAAACAGGACAAAGTAAACTGAAGACCGTCAGGGACCACGTGGTGATGACTGAGGGGTTAGTTTTGTTCTCTAATTCCCATTTAAATCATCTGAAGGGCGTGAAGGACTTCCTCCCCTGTAGGTCCAAATCCATCACTCACACACACACACGCACGCACGCACACTCACACACACGACCCTTCATCAGTAACCATATCCGACTCGTAACCACAGAACATCTCTGTAGTCCACCTGGCGCTCACCTCCAGGTGTCACAACAGTCACGTCATCAGCTGACGACGCGCTCAAACATCTGTGAAATCATTAAAAAAGGCCTTCTGCCTTTCCTGGTGGGAGAGAATTTCAGTCACAAAGCATCACATGGTGTCCTCAAATTGATTTGACATTCATTGATTTCCAACAAAAAGGAACTGTTTCCGTTGGGGCCCGTCCAGGCTGGGGATTCTGGGAGTTTGAGTTCAGTAGAAAACTGACTTGTCACTGCTTACTGTGCTTGTGATTCAAATTAAAACCAAGTAAAGCAGCCCACACCCACTCACACACACACACACACACACACACACACACACACACACACGTTCTCCACACACACATGAGCAGGAAACAAAACCTTTTCATCAGCCAGCCATGGATGCACAAAAAATAAAAGTCTTGAAATAAAGTTTAGAAAACTAACTGCCAAAAGGCAGCCAAAATTGACCAAAACTTGGAGCTTGGCTGGCGTCAGTTTCGCGCCTGTTTTTTGTTTTTTTTTCGTTGTTTTTTTTACATGCTCCCCGACACAAACACAATCTCAAGATACTGCAAATACACATATATACAAATGGAGGCGGCCCCAACCACGGCGAGGGGGGGTGGCCAGGCAGCTCCATGATTTATAATGCTTTTCTGTATATGCCAAGAATAAAACCTTTCTAAATAAAATACATAGTTGTCTGCAAGGGAGGGGATGAGCAGGGTGGGGGCCCACCAGAGGAGCGTCAGAATGAAGCCGTTGTGGTTGCTATGATGGGGTTGGGGGGGGGGGACGCTTGTCCTTTCATGTGCTGCTCCTCGTGCGCCGCTGTAACCGTCTGCCACCTCCCATTTGTGAACTGTCCCGTAGCAATAATATTAATAATTATAATGACCACGACGATGCTAAAAAAATATATATAAACCACAGCCGTGTCTCGCAACCCCAAGTCCACAGTGGCGGGGGGAGACCTGGCCCTCGAGTTCATCTGAGGCAGAAAGAAGAAGGACGCACAAAAAAGAAGGAAAACACAGCGAGGAGAGGCCTGACGGAAGGAGGGGAAATGAGCTCAACAACGGGAGAGTGGCAAAGGGAAAAAAGGGAGATGGGAGGAGGAGGGGGGGGGGCAAAAACAGCACAGACAGGATGTGGGATAATGAAGAGGAAGTGGAGATGTGCGGAGCCCAGAGATGAGGCGTGTTGGGGCCTTGTGATCCACACACCGGAGTCCTTTTGGAGGGTTTTCACAGGCGGAAAAGCATGAACGAGTGATGACGACACGGCCTCACTGTGAGCGCGCCCTCTCTCCTTCCCTCTACGGAAAGGTAAAGGATCCACAGTCCTCCCCACGCTGGTCCTTTTGTCCCGGGGTGCATCATACCTCCAGAAAGCGAGAGCTGCTGGACTTGGTGTGGAAAGGCTCGGACCACATGCGCCGCAGGTCGCCCTGGAAACGACACACGCGTCAACACAGGAGCGACAGCCCCTCTGAAGCGCAGAGGCGGATGGGCCTGGTGTCCTACCTTCAGGTAGGCCATGGTGAGCAGAGGCAGCAGGGTGAAGGGCACCAGGTAGAGCAGAGCGGGCTGAGCGGCGCGGTGGATCCGGGAGGCCACGGTGGCGGTCAGCAGTCCTGCACGCATTCACCTCACGGATCAGAACACCGACACGTGCGCGGCAACCCAAACACCCCGGAGCTCCGTCTCCATTTATACTCACCGACAAAGTACCCGATTAGAGTGCAGTGGAAATAGGAGACGCGCTGCATGCGCCCGGACATGTTCCCGGGCCCTGGAACCTCCCCGTTTGCTTGTTTCTTGTAGTTGTCATACCGCAGCACGAAGCACAAGAGCAGCCCCGGCATCACGATGTCTCCGATCCCCAGCATGGAGAAGTGGCTTCCTGTGGAGCTGCGCAACGCACAGACAGAAGAAAGGTGTCGGTGGGACTGTAGAACTGTACTGGAAGCTGAAACATCTTGTTTCTCTGTGTGGAAGCTTCTGAGAGAGCTGCAGACACTCGCGGTGACGCTTCCTAAATCAGCCACCAGGGGGCGACATGCACGGCTTTTCAGACAGTGGCCAGAATAAATCAGCTGTGAAGCTCTGCATAATTATCTTCTCATGTCCACAACAAAACCCTTTTTCTGCTCTACATCAGAGCTCCAACCTTCATAGAGTGCAGGCTGCTCCATCGAGATTCTATGAGACAAAAGAATTTGGAGGCCGCTCTGATTATCTTCCACCACCAGAGGAATTTAGAGGGAAGAAGTGGAATTTTGGAGTCGTTTGCAGTGCGACAGCCCGTCTGTCAGTCGTGCAACACTCAGATCCTTTCACCCTCCGCTGAACAAAAGCCGTGATAATCCCTAACGCTGCAGAGCAGATCGAGACACTGGAGCCACTGAGCAGCTGAAGGTGATCGAAGGGCCCGAAGCAGCACTTCCACCCTCCGCCCTCGCACCGCTCTTACCTCGGAAAGACCAATTTGCCTGGTAAGGAGAGGCGAGGGACGTCGCGGCCCATCCCCGGCCCCAGGTGCAGCTTCCTGGACAGAACGTCGATGGGGTTTTCAGCAGGTTGGGTGGCAACTTTGACCATCACGTTGCTGTTGAAAATGTAGGCTGAGAAGAACACCTGAGGAAGGAAAACATGGCATGAGACCACATTTAGATGCAGAAACCCCGCGCTCACACATCCCTCCATGCTGCCTCTGGTTTATCAGTTTAATTTAGGGAAATACACCCTGCAGCCCAGACAAATGGAAGCAGGCCTCCTCCTCCTCCTCATATTAAAGTCATCACTCAGGAGAGGCAGCGTCTCCGCGACTGCAGCCCTTAAACCGCTTTGGCTTTGTTGCTCTGAGTTACTGATCGAGACAAGATAAAGCTAAAAAAGCTGACCGGGCACAAATGGCTCCGATATCTCAGAGGAAACAATAATCCTCACTTTATCCTGGAAATCAAATCTGGCTTTTGTCAGGTTAACAGTTTTCTTCCTCTGCTGGAATTAAGCTGTGGCAAAGTGGAGAGTGATTATTCCAGATGGAGAGCGGCAGCTGGGGGACGGGGGACGGAGGCGCGTGCCGGGCCCGCTCTCACCCAGAACACGTCGTAGATGAGCAGTCCCGACAGCAGCAGGCAGGACACCTTCAGGCTGGGCAGCCGCACGAAGGCGATCATGGCCACGCACAAGCCCATGGCTAACGCTGCGGAGGAGAGGAGGAGGAGGAGGTTAGAAGCAGAACCGGAGCTGACGAAGCCTGCGGGTCTGTGTGGTGCAGACGGACCGTCCATGAGGAGCCAGTGCCCGGTCAGAACCCAGATCAGCACCAGCATGACGGAGAGGGAGAAGGAGAGGAGCTCGGCCAGGGTGAAGCGTCCGCAGCAGCCGAAGGAAATCCTGCAGGCAGACGGAGGGGAGAGGTCTCAGGGGTCCGCTCACGAGCCACCAGGTTCAACATCAGGCCGCTACAGATGTGCGCGCAGCTGTGATTGGCGCTTCAGAGGTCTGAGCAAACAGCCGCCTGCACCTTTAGCGGACTTGTGCTGCCGTGTTGGGTTTTTAGGAGGCCGAGGAGGCCGTGGTTCCACAGCAGCAGAAAGTCAGAGCTATTTATTCACATTATAGCTGCTTTCAGACGGTCCCGCTGGCCTCAGCCCGCCGCTTCTGTGGGCGTTGGCTGAGGTGAAACCATGGCAACGTGGAGCCAGGCTGGACTCAGTCTGACCAACAGCGACAAGAACCTCACTCAGGACGTAGAGGTGAACCAATCATTGGGTTGGCTCTGGACCTCCCAGCCAGTCACAGCGGTGCTCGGGTCGGAGCACAAACACGGGACCGGCTGGGCGTTCAGATGTTACACGCTGCAGGCCGTCCCCTGAACCAGAACATCGATTTCTGGTCCTGCTCTCCCACCTCTCCCTTAATTGGCAGCGGAGTGGAACGTTGATTGACAGGGTCACGTAGCTGTTGCGGGTGTTGGAGCTGCGAGGGCAGCCTGGCTCTGCTACCCAGTCGGGCTGGATGTGGGGACGAAAAAGTGTGACTAAAAGCATCTCCGCCGCCACGTGCGGAGTAAATACGCATTTAATTCGCCACCTGTCACTTCCTCTCTGACGCAGGAGCCCTCGCAGACAGTTGCTAATTAAAAACGACATCATTTTCTGCAGATGAATGAATCCCAGCCTTATTAAACGGCCTCTTAAATAACCGGCAGCGCCGCACGGAGCAGTTTGATCACCATTTCAAAGAGGCAAACCACAGAGGAGCGTCGCCTTACTTGTTCTGCGGGGAGCAGGGTCTGGTCAGGTACTGGCACATCGGCAACAGCAGGAACGCAAACGCAATGGTTGCAAGAACTGAGCAGGGGCGAGAAAGCACAGCAGTGAGACCGGGAATGCTGCCCGTCGGCTCAGCGCCGCCGCTCGTCGCCGGCGTCGTCCTAACCGGTCGCAAAAGCGTGTGCCGTGCGCTCACCTGCGGTGCAGATGGTGAAGACCACCTGTACCGAGTCGAAGAAGAAGAACATGACTAGCAGGGACACAGAGGCTCCGATGGGCAGGAAGAGCGCCTGCGTGGAGTCTATGGTCTGAATACCTGCAGAAGAGCCAGAGGTTAGCTGGAAATGCAGCTGGCGCTTCGCCCACAACACCTGGAACACTCACTGTTGTTGGTGTTGCTGTTGTTGAACGCACCCGTTGTTGTGGGGTTGCCGTCTTTGTCCTTCTCCTGGTTCTCACAGTCCATGTTTAATGACCTGCAGGACGGGAGGGAAACCGGCCTTAAAAACCAGCTCTGAATCCAACAAACCAGACCATAAACGCCTCATGAAAGGATGACTGTTTAAAGCACATCCTCCTCAACAGTTTCACAAGACTCCAACGTTAACCTTGCCTTCATGTGAAGCCAATTAAAAACCAATGAAGCCCATTTACTGGGCTGGTCATCAAAGAAGAAGAACTGGGTGAGTTAGCTCAATGTTAGCATTAGCACGCCAGCATCACAAACGTGAGAGCATCAGGTGATCCTGCTGCTCACAGAAACACTTTAGACCCTCTGCCCGAGCTCTAAATGAGTGTGTGTGTGTGTGTGTGTGTGTGTTTGTGTGT
>BJFM01001743.1:39745-64100 GCA_016586285.1 Arothron firmamentum
GGGGGGGGTGGTGGAGGTATTGATCCCGTCACCGTGCCGACAGATGGGACTCGCCGATGGGTCGTGGCCGCTGAATTTGCTCTTCTCGCAGGGAAATCTGCGGCTTGCAAACCACAGTTCTCCCTCAGCACCCGCGTTGTTTTCTTCGTGTTGTTAACCTTGTTTAATTTTTCACGATGCCACCGTGTGGGCTGATAAAACAACACCTCGCAGAGCGTCACCGTCTCCAGGATGCGCCCACAATTCAGGGCGTCTGTGATGACACCGTGAGGCTTTGCTCTTCTTCTCTGATTTCTCTCTCCAGTGTCAGTTCCTGCAGTTTCGCTTGCATTTGGTGGGGATCAGTAGACAAACCAAGGTCACATTCAGTGTGACAGAAGCGCTGATCGGCTCTGCGAGCTGCAGCAACGTCTGATTCTTCCTGTCTGCAGCCGTCTAGAAAAGCTCCGAAGCGACTGATTTGGCTCAAAAACAATCAATGAGCGTGAGAAAAAGGGGCTCTGCTTAAAAAAAGAACCTGCCTGAACTGAAAATTGCTCCAATTTTCATCGCTTTTGTTCGCCTCAACATGGCATTCATTAAAACGCAGCCTCTTCCCACTGCTGATGGTCCATTTCTCTTTTTTTTTATTGAAAGGGACGGATGCAGTCCGGCACCGCTTAACTGACCTTTATGCACGTCCACATGAGAGCAATAATGTGACAAAACCTATGCCGGTTTAACCTGGCTCCACCTCTCTGAATCCACTCCACCGGCTGACGTGATGGCCGGAGACAGCAGGGACAGGCCTGCTTTCACAGTGGCAGGGAGGGCTGAGGTAGCGCCTCCCGCCCCGAGGAGGACGGCGTCTGGTCCAGCAACCTCGTCGGGGAACACGCCACCGACTGCAAAATTAAAAGTCAGCTCCATTACAGTTAAGCACCGAGGGGGCCCAGCCTGGTTCCCACGACAGCGCACGGGACGCCATGATTAATCTAATGTGTCATTTAATTGCTGTGGGGAGGAATTAACGATGACCACACAAAGCATATACGTTTGCTCCAGCTGGAGCCCACATGCACTGACAGGATGAAGGAGGAGATGTGCACGTGAACCCAAAGTTCAGGCCTGTTGCCTCCCAATTCACTGGAATCCAGCATCCAGTGTCATTATTACAGAATTAGGGGGAAAAAAAGGAATGAAATACTCAAACGTGCTGAATTGGCCGAGTGCAAGTAGGTGACGGTGGGTATGACCAGTTCCCCTCCGTTCATTTACACCGCCCTGATAAAGTGTACCGTCAGGTTTCTGGAGATCAGCTGATGCATCATGGGTAATGGAACTCAAAGTTTGCTATTTCGGTCATTAGGTAAATGTCAAAGTGAAGGCAGAGCACCTGATGTGCTGATACCAGGTGCTGAGTGATGTTCAGGACGTGGCGGCTGGAGCAAATGCAAATAATGACATATATCAAGCCAGGCACATCTCATATCCTGGAGGTATCGTTGGAGAAGCGGTGCAGGTGGAGAGCGAGGCTGCTGCACAAACGCATGGCGGCTGAGGGGTTAACAGAGGATCACTTCCTTAAATTTAGTTACAGCATCATCTGACAGACATCTGCTGCAGCAAAACTGTTTCCTGTTTTCTGAGGAACCTGTAATTGTTCATTCAGATGTTATTAAAGGGTGATCATCCGAGCGGAGCGGCAACCCTGACGCGTGTTCAGCCTCCGCCGCGTCACTCAGAACCAGATTGAAGGTACCATTAAAAGCACGAGTGGGTTTATTTTCATCAACGTCAGCTAAATGAATGATCTGTGCTGTTGTACAGCCCAACAGGGGGTCCACACGCAGCGACCAACACGCCTGGCTGCTCGCTCCTCCATGCTTAGACTTCCAGAGGAGCTGCAGCCAGGTTCTGGTTTGGGGTTAATGAATAAACCGGAGCGACAGGCAGCTGGGATGAGGCCTGCTGCAGCACCCAGGTCTGGGACCAGGGTGCGCTGCTTTGGAGGCCGCGTGCAGCCGCTGGTGGTGCACACTGGGCAGGAAAGCAGCGCTCAGCCTTCCTGCAACAAGCTGATGACAATGACAGAGAGCAAGCAGCACACAAACTTGCTGATGTTGTGGTATTAGCCACTAAACTGCACGGGGACCTTTGACTGTGCATATTGACTCTGAAATGATTAATTAAATGGCCTAAGCTGGCGTGTGCAATGACAATGGTTCTGCCCTGCTGGGCAGATTAATGCAGTCCAAGCTTTCTCTGTAATTTAATTGCAATTTCAACGTATTTTGAATCAAACCCCAGCAGCTGCTTTATACAGACAAAAGTTACAAGACAGGAGATGAGGGAGAAGCCGGAAATTGAAAGGACGGCCACCAAACAAATTACCTTCCAACTACAGTGTGCCTTGACTGGCTAATGCGTCCTGCATCTGAAGCCACTGGCACTGATTTCTTTCTTAGGGAACATGGTAATTAGGTTCAAAACCACTGCCATGATGCTCTCACACAACTACTCCGCATTTTAACTATTTGACATGCTTTTCTATGAAGTGAAGGTAATAATTAGTGTTTCAAATGTGGCGCTCGCCTGAGCAAGTGTAAAGGATGTCTCAGTGTTTGGCAAGTGGCCTTTGTTGACATGGTGAAAGGTCAGTCACTGCATGTGTCATAATTCAGTCTGAAGTTCAGCTGAGTAAACTGAACACACGGTAATGACGTAACCGCACACACACACACACACACACTACCGTTATTAAAAGTGTAGCAAGCATGCATTTAGAATGTTAGCTCGGCCGAGTAGCAGCTTGATGCGATCTGGACACAGCGGTTGCTGATGGGCTCAGCCACGCTGCTAAACTTCAACTTTCGTTCCAACCAGACAGAATTTCTGGGAATGGCTCAGCGCTGAGAGCACATAATAATGTTTACAGCGAAATTCATGCCTGCCTGTCTCTTTCTCCTCTGATTTGTGCTGGCCGTCTCATACAGGGGCTGGTCTGTTTCTCTAAAGGGGGTCAGTGAGAGGGTCTCACATCTGAGAGCGCAGGGCAGGACGACTAACAGAGCCACTTTGTGCTCCATCGCACACACATAACACTGGTCATCTGACAACAAGGTGCTGGACAAGAGGGAGGCGAGGCGGGAGATGAGGGTGTGTGTGTGTGTGTGTGTGTGTGTGTGTGGCAGTGCAGCGCCCGCTGTGTCGGGGATGTCCGCACCGGTAGCAGTGGAAGCAGCACGTGTTTACAGCAAGCATGCAGGGCTGCGCTGGTACTGTATGCCCACGGACTAGCGCGTCCTGGACCCCGTTTTAATAACAGACTTTAAGGAATACAGCTGTGAGGGAAGATGACAGCGCAGAAATCACACCGAGCTCCTGACAGCATCACTAAAATACCTGCCGAAAGCAGCGGCAGGTGTGTGTCAATGCCCCCTGTATGCCACCCTCATAAAGCTTTAATGATAACTCATAAGCTAGTGCATGTGTGTGTGTGTGTGTGTGTGTGTGCAGGCTGATTCAGTGTTCGGCACACAGCACGATTGCCTTCCCATGTTTGAACAGGTGATTTTCTTACATCGCTATCTCTCTTTCACACGCATGCAGCTGGCCTGCGCCGACATCAGAGGACGACATCTGGCGAGAGCGCAATTCATAAAACGGCATCTGAAAAGCTTACGTTTTCCAGATACAGCCGTAAATGTTTGAGGGGGAGACTATTTGAATGTCCAGGGGGTTGTCTTCCACTGTCCTCCAGAAATAAATACGTTAAACTGATTTGGTGACACAAGATGTGATGTCAGACAAAAGCATATTTTTCCTTATTTAGAGAGGCCGCCGAGGTGTTGCGTGAATTTGCTGACGTGAGTTTGCTGAATACTTTTGCAGCTTGGGTTCAGACGGCCTGCGGGCACTTGTGTGACTGCCAGCTGCACCGAGAACACAGACACTTTGAGAGGCCTCAACTGCAGCTTGCTAAGAGAGAAACAATGTTACCTGTCCTCATCACTCACTCGAGGATTTCCATTATCTTTCGTCAAATCTGCAGACGCGCCAACGACCACCGAGAGCCGCCCTGTCCGTCCGGACGGCCGACCCATAGCTCAGTCTGTGCACAAGCACGCCATTGTCATCGCTGGCTAGCCTTGTGACTCAGTGTGACCCGCTAGATTGAAAAGTGGGAACATTAAATAGAGCATTATCACGAAAAAGCATCAAGCATACAGAAACCTCACCCACCCGCCTTTACCCTCTCAACGGCCCACTGTTTAGTGGGAGCAGAACACTGCCCATCATTGTTTTCCAGAATGAATGAGGAGTGTCCTCACATGTCTGCAGCATACAGACATCTTTCTCTGAATCCAGGACGCAGCATCGCACAGGGATGACATTAAAGTGTCGCACTAACAGTTTCTCAAGTTTGAAATAACTGCTTTTCTTGTTGTATGAATATAGCACGCTCTTAAGTCATACCAGACGGTAATGTGATAAAATGTGGAGAAAACCAGAGCAAAGTCAGCGGAGGAGCCGCCCGGAGGTGACTTTCTGCCCCAGCGTAGCCATGAATAGGTAAATTCAGAGGAGTCGAACTGAGGTCGGAATGCTGCTTCAGTCCAAAACACAAGAACCCCGCCCTCGACAGGCAATTCACCGGGGCTGGCAGCAGCAGCAGGCGGAGTTTTCTGATTTAATTAAGCTGCAGACAGATGATAATGTTGATTAAGAACACCCCAGACTGACCCAGAATCCCCCCCCCACCCGAGGCGAGGCCATGTGGCAGAGCCGAGGTGAGGACTCCTGACACGTACTTGCTGACAGCCTGTTGACTCCTTGACCGCGCGTTCAAATCCCTCCGCGGTTAACAAGGTAGACTGGCCCTGCCCGCCCCGCGTCCACTTCAGGTGTCAGTCTGGAAGGGTTTCTGCAGGAAATGATGGCCAGATGCGACTCTTCCAGGATCAAAGTGGAACTCTGGCATCAGATTGGAAAATGTTTTATATCTGATACGATTCTGACCACAAAAATCAAAGCGCTGACGCGTCAAAGCGCTGACGCATCATTCTGTGAGGATTTCAGTCCTACCAACTGTGAAAATCTAAATTCTTCAGCGTTTTTCATTTCAGGATCGTGTTTTAGAGGCTCCGTCTTTGCTCGTTCACGCCATCAAACCAGCAGGCAAAAACACAATTCTTTTAAACCAAAGCAACAGGACAGAAGCTCAAGTCTTCAGCGTGTGTGTGTGTGTGTGTGTGTGTGTGCGTGTAGGAGCAGAAAAAGCCCGCCAGGCAGCAACAGAACACGCTGATTACAGGCTTTTCTGAGCAGTTAGTGTCTAATAAAGGACTAAATATTACGTGGTGCATCAGGCCGATTGCTAATTAAGATTATTATCAGCATCATCTGGAACTTTGTTGTGCACTTTGAGTTCTTAGATTTCCCAAAAAAAACTAACATTTTAGGTGAGTAAACTATAAACTATACAGAAGTTGTACCAAATAAGACTAAAACACACCGGCGCAGCCAGTTCTGCAGAATATACAGTAGATCTATACAGAAGCTATCAGCGTGAAAGTGCAGCGAGGGCGCTCCTTTGGCAGCCACGCACGTCCGCTGCGATGTGTTCAACATGTGGTCTTGTGTGTGTTGGATCGCCTCCTTCACAAGTTTAATCTGTCCAAACAACCCAGCAGAATCGTCTCCATGAAAGGTTTTCCTCCCCATCCTGGATTTAACTGGACGGACCTTTGCGGGAGCGAGCCTTGAACGCAACGCTCCGCACACGGGCCAAGACTGCAGCCTCATGTCTTCAATCTGGAAAAGACGGCGTGATCTAATATTTTCATCTACTAAATTGTATAAATACATCAATCACTGTCAATCTTTTTTGAATCAGCTATTAGACTAATTGCTTCTGGGCAATTTGTTTTCAGGTCTCCAACGTAAATATGCTTGAAAACAGGAAATCATGGGGAACAGCAGCTAGAACTCATCTTCTTATTATAAATAGTAATAACTGAAGCTCCACCCAGATGACCAGGATGTCTGGAGCTGCTGGTGAGACTGGTGTGTTTACGCTGCGGCAGTCTCAGACGATGTTCTGATAGCGTGTTTAGACCATCAACAGCGACTCCGCCAGCAGCTGAACGTGTTGTTCCTCCCAGAGAAATGTTCAAAAGCAGCAAATTAATCTGGCCACCATCACTCAGAGCAGCGCCGCCGCGCCGACTTTCATCCTGGTTGCGGCTCTTGATTTCGACTTTCCGTGATGGAGATCAGCAGTCGCGATGCCGCTCGTTCGGCTCTTCCCTGATTCATTTCACATCGGCGCTCTGTGTGGAAAGAATGCCAACAATTGCGTCTGTCTGAAAGAGGATTATCCTGCCCCAACATCCGTTCACCAGATTTTCTGTTATATATTCCTTCTTTGGAAACCAAAGCTGCTCTTTTTCTGTCCGTTGGCTCAAACTCCTCCACCGTTGTTGCTGTGGAACCATACGTTCGTCAATCCCGCTCAGCTCCGTCCGCGTCAGCCTTCATGAGATGCTGACAACAGTGTTGTCTTCATTTCATGAAAACGCTTGCACAATTTTGCAAAAGTCACTGAATCCAGATCATAAACGCACAAAAACCACGGCGTAAACGAGCCTCGACAGCAGCCAAGAGCTGATAAATATATGGTTTGATCAGAGTTTAATCTTGACACAGAAGCACAGACTTAGGAGGATAATCTTCATTAAACTGCAGGGTTTTCAGATATTAGTGTAAAAATCATTCTGCTAGATGATTAGATTTCAAGTAAGACTTGGTCACCGTACACAGCCGCTGTCCAGACAGATTTGGATCTGCCAGCAACCTCTTCGGGTCACGCGGCCAGTGGAAAAGAGCCACTCAAATGTCTGCTCTGGAGAAAGCATTCATGCTGCGCAGCTGATCATCAGGCATGTGAGATGACGTCTGCGTGCACACACTGCAGCCATTCTTCTTCACGCGGCAAAACCACAACAGACATTGACAACCATGTTAATCACCCTTTTGGCGACTGTAGCTCATATGATCAAGCTATCAACAACTTACTTTTGGTTAACCAGTAAAAAATTATGTGTAAATCCATTAAAATGCTTAATACTGAGCCAACTTTCCACATTTAGCCATTTAGCTTTTTAGCAGGAGCTCTTTCTGGTTCTTTTGGAAGCATTAACAATAAAATTACTGCTGCCTGTTATTCTCATCTCATTCCCACTTGGAATTCAAGCCTTTTGAGGCTGAACATACCACAAAAAACCTGCGTGGCTCATTCATAAACCATGACAGGATCACTAAAAGGGCAGCTGTGCCGCTCGCTCAGACTTTACATTCATTAAATTAAGGCTTTTGCGTTTGTTCTTCCCGGGCTCTGACAGCAGCAGGGCTCTTCTACATCTGTCAGCTTCCGCAAACACATTATTTAAACTCAATTTAAATCACTTTCTATATTCCATCTATAAAAGAACTTAAAAAAAAAAACAAATTCAAGAAAGTCGACGCTACTGAGAGACCGTGCTTGCGTGTGAGCGTGCACGCAGGCTGTGCACGGCACCATTCACGTTGTGCAAGGCCTCGTCTCTAAATTCATTTTGTGTGTGAGCAATAGCATTGAGCCTCTGATGGATTAAAAACACCTAAATTTAATGTGACCGGCTGCAGATTTTAATAACATTTTTGTGGACTCAACAGCCCTGCAGGTAGAGACAGTTATGAAATGGAAAGTCACCGCGGCTACGTGCGCTCTCTAATAAAGAGGAGGGTTGTAATTATTTGCTGCTCGGTCAATTAATAACAGCAGTCAGGCACCCGGGAGAGGGATGATGTGTTGGAGGAGCTGAGGAAGACCGACTCGGTTTCATCCCGGCTATCGCATTACCTGAGCCCAGACGCTGGCTAACGGCTCTGCCATCGCTCTCCTCCTCCGAGACATTTATGTGGACAGATACAGCAATATTCTGCTGCTTTTACTCAGACCTATTTCAGCTTTATGGGGGGAAAAGGTCTGCTTTGCAGCCACAGGCCCCTCTTTAATGATATTTGTGTTTATTTCTGTTAGAGCCATTCAAAGTTACAAGCATTACGTCCTGCTGCGTTAGGCTCCATTTAGGAGCTCATTCAGCAGGTGAGCAACAACCCAGGACCTTGTTTTCTATGCAGCGGAGAATATTCATACTGGAAATTTAATCTGAGAATGATGTACGCGGCTCACTCTGCTTCCTTCTCAATTATCTAAGGTGGTGTAGCTTCAGAAAAGTGTGGAAATGCAAGTGCTGCATATTTCTGAAGCAGGGAACTGAGAAAGGCTTTAATGTGTTTCACAGGCCCTTAAAATCAGTGATGTGCGTTAACTGGTTTGGCTGGCTGTGCCATTTTGAGGGGGTAGTCAGGTGCCTGGAGCCAGGAAACAATACTTTCCAGTCTGTTTGTGTTGTGATGCTTTGTTATGGCTTTGTTCTGCTCTGTTTGTCCTCTCAGTCAGTTGAGGAGTGGACCTCACTCACTCGGCTCCGAGAAAACGCTGGCTCCCTCGCTCTCACTGACAGGTTTGCACACTATAGTTTTGCCAGCGAAAAACTAGGCCACAGTATGAATTCCCATTTGTTACTCAGCAAGTAGCATGCAGCGCCCTTCAATGTACAGGAATTTATTACACGGTCCCAGAGGCATTCACTGCTCCAAATTAGTTTTCCCTTCAAATTCATCATAACAGCATATTGTAATGAATGCATTAAAATGTAGAATTTGGTGGTTTATAAAAGTGGAAGCATTCGCTCCTGAACAGCCAATACTTTGCTGCCGAAGCAGGAGGAAGTCAAACAATGCCAGATATGTCTGGAGGTATGGAATATCAGCGAGAAAAGCCCAGACCTCAGAGCCCCCAGAAGAGGTTTTTACAGCTTTTAGAGACAGCTGTCAGCCTACAGCTCTTATTTTCCACAGTAATGATGAGAAGGCACACAAACCTGGTGGGTTTTAAGATGAACAGCTAATTAACACCATTTTTCATGTTATACCTGCATCCCTTTCACCTTTAACACTCATGTCTGTTTCTACACCAGGTTTTATGCAAATGCTTGACCTTGGTTGTGTATTTATGATGGGGTTTTGTGTGTGTATGTGTGTGTGGGTGTGTGTGTGTGAGTGTGTGTATATGTGTGCTGCTGTGGGAACAGGGTTACACCCACCTGGCCAAAGACTGCGCAGTTTCATATTCAAGCTTTCACTGGAACCACTTTAATTCTATTTGCTGGACACAAATTAGATTTTTTTTTTTGCACGATTCCTTGTTTTTCAAGGGGGACAAAAGACAGCGTATTTCCACTGCACCCTGCAGAGAGCAAGCCAGTCCTATTTTTATTTGCAAGCGCTGAAAGATATTTTACTTATGTTTACTCAGAAAGGTGACGTTTCAAGCTGTCCAGGAGATTTTTCATGTTAAGATAAAACACTGATGTCACTATCAAAAGCTCCAGCATTTAATTAGCTGAACTTAGCAAGAAACTGGCGGCAGAGGTGAACAAAAAAAGGTTTCAGCGTTCCTGAAAACGACTGTAAAGTGCATTATCGGGCAGCTGGAAAAGCTTAGCTGGCTGTCAGTTGTTATTAAAATCAGACACTGAATCAGATAAATATCTAGAAAAGAAACAGACACACAGACCCCAGACTCTCCCGCTCGCATGAGCATGACAATCTGTCTATCAGGTCCATGTTAGGAGACAAAGGAAGAAGGAAATGATGTCTTGTGACCGAAGCTGTCATATCTTCTCTCCAACTCCACATCTGTCTCAAAGACTACAGCTCGAAATCCAGGATGTGTGTTTAATTGACAGCAATTCACCAAACTGTCTGAAAGCGTCTCAGTCGTCCTATTGTCTTTTCTCTGTCTCAGATTTCAGGAGACCTGGAGCCCCTCCAGTTGTTGGAAACTCAGAAAAGAGAAGAGGCCAACGACCAGAGTGACTGCAGAGGTCACACAAGGGCAACGCAGCAAAAGAGTCATGTGGGATGAGAGCGTAGACGTTTCCCAACTCACACTCATTAATCCCAAAGACACTCTCTACTGACACACACTGAGCATCCACACACGTCACCCAGACCTTACGCTGAGGGGGGGCCCCTGCTATGAACCCCGGCTCTCTTGGTTTCTGGAAGCGGTCCCACCTCGGTGCCAGGCGCTGCTCCGGCACAACCACAAGTTTGGATTCTGCCCACTCAGGACTCGGAGGCTGCCTCGACTCAAGAATGAAGCCTTTCTGAGCGCGGCGCGGCGGCTCTCCAGGCTGTGCTTTACGTTGGTGTGTTGCGAAGCTCCAACCCAGAGTGAGGCCCTGCTTGAGTCCCAGGGCCGACCCACCCACCCTCTTCATCAGGAATTGCTCTCCCATCCAGCAGCAGCACGAGTTCCTCTGTGCTCACCACGTGGTGGAGGACCATGGGCTGTCGTCAGAGCTCGGAGGAGAAGGAAGCGGCCCGGCGCTCGAGGCGGATCGACCGCCACTTGCGCTCAGAGAGCCAGCGGCAGCGGCGTGAGATTAAGCTGCTGCTGCTGGGAACCAGCAACTCGGGCAAGAGTACTATTGTCAAGCAAATGAAGATCATCCACAGCGGAGGTTTCAACCTGGAGGCCTGCAAGGAGTACAAGCCCCTCATCCTGTACAACGCCATCGACTCGCTCACCCGAATTATCCGGGCCCTGACGACACTCAAGATTGACTTTCACAATCCTGATTGCGCCTACGACGCTGTGCAGCTCTTTGCCCTCACAGGACCGGCGGAGAGCAAAGGGGAGATCACCACAGAGTTGTTGGGGGTCATGAAACGCCTTTGGGCTGACTCAGGGGTCCAGGAATGCTTTCAACGATCCAACGAGTACCACTTAGAGGACAACACGGCCTACTACCTGAACGACCTGGACCGCATCTCTGCCCCCGAGTACATCCCCACCGTGGAGGACATCCTGCGCTCCCGTGACATGACCACTGGCATCGTGGAGAACAAATTCACCTTCAAGGAGCTGACCTTCAAGATGGTTGACGTGGGTGGCCAGCGCTCGGAGAGGAAGAAGTGGATCCACTGCTTCGAGGGCGTTACGGCGATCATTTTCTGCGTCGAGCTCAGCGGCTATGACCTCAAACTCTACGAGGACAACCAGACGGTAAGAAAATGTAAAGCAGCAAACACGTCACGTGCTAGTCGCAGGGAACGCCAATCAGCGTTCAGGAACCTACAGCAAATCATGAATTAGGCTGATTTATACAGGCTGCTGGTTCTGAGCCAGACTACAGAATGAGAAAGGCAAAGGTATCCATTTCAGGAGAACTCTCCCGAGGCCAGAGCCCGGCACAAAAAAGCAACGCAGACAGAATTATCAAACCGTGCCTGTGAAATCGAAAACACCACCAGAGAAAAGCTGCAACCTGTAATTGGCCACACAGGACCGCATCCAGCAGTCAGAACACATTTAAATGAGACGCAGGAGCACTAAAATTATAATCTGATTGATCAGAATCAGATTTCAGAGCTAATCTTTGTGTTTCAGTATTAATTATCAAGCCAAAGATGCCCTTGCAAATTCTCCCGTCTCAGTTTCACATTATAGTTGGTTTTTCAGTTGTTTAGTCAAAAACAACAGGGAGGAGTCGGCCGAAACGAAGAGATAAATGATTTAAATTATTCTGAGAAACGAATGGGAGAGAAGCCTGATCTGTCGTCTCATTTCCTCTGTCAAAGACAGGGATTACTGAGGGATTTGCTCCATGCGCATATTTCACTCAGGCATCAACTATTTAAAGTTATCAGCGACGTGCCACCATTTAGTGGAAACTGTGTTGTCTGAAGGTCATTTCAGTAGGATAGGTATATACAGATACGGGACGTTGTTGATCACTGCTTGTATTTCTTTATCCTTTTCTCTTCTTCTCTTTATACTGAATCTAATGTTACTGTGTTACTATAATTCAGCCACATGATCTGCGGCTCGATGATGGATTTAGCAGAAATGTGTTCGCTCAGCCTGAATGTTGGCAGCTATTTAAAATGTCTGAATGATGCTGGTGACTGCTGCTTCTCCTCTTTATGGTTGTGGAATTTGAGCAATTTGCTTTCCATAACACATCCGTCATTTTATCTCAGTGTTTTGACATATTTGGGAGCGATTTTGCTTTTTTAACATTTTTTTGATAATGGAAGGTCAACAATAGAGAATGGTCAACTTATTTAGTCCCGACCAGCTATGAAGGATCAGCTATTTTTTGTTTCTTCTCAGGCATGATACTGGTAACCCGGATTAAACAGGGTGCACAGTGTACCAGGTTGGAAGATGAAATCAATTAGTTTTATAGGGTAAAAATAAAGTCTGAGGAAAGAAAATACAGTATGGTGTTAATTGAGTTCACAGGAAAAAAAGTGATAGGCAGTACCTGTGAGAATTAGCAGAGTGTGGAGGCACTGAGCAGCGATGGGAGTTCACAGGTGCTGCGAGGAAATAAAACAAGTCATTATCTGAAGAAAAACACAATGAATGTCAGGCAGCACACCGATAGACAACCCGGCATCAGAGCCCTGCATGCTGCAGAACTTAATGGAATGATTTACTGGAAAAATTGCCATTTCCATGGTTTGTTGGTGGAAGTCTTTAAACCTACCACACTCCTCCACATGTCTTTGCTGCCCTGTGTGGCTTCACCTCGGTGATTTAGAAGTACTAACATTAATGCTACATCTGATCCGGGCGGCCAGTCTGCTGTATCTGATTTAAATGAAAGACTTTTATAAAAAGATGGACTTTGAGCTCCATTAACGGCATTAACCGACTCAGACACGAACCGAATTAGTCCATATGGTACATCCTGTGCTTTTTTTAGAGATGCACCGCATCATCGCTGTTTGCATACAGTCTAACCGCAACTGCGCTGTCGCTGATACCTGCAGGTTTATTCAACATTAAAAGACAGATATTGTTGATGTGTTCCGTGTGGAGAATGTGGATTAGTGCGAGGAATAGGTGATGAGCATCGCACAGACCTCCCATTACAACCCTTTCAGATATATAGGCCAGCCTTCTCGCTGGAGGTCAACAGTTCCTCGCACTGAGCCATCGTGGCACCGAGGGGGAGGGGCACATCCTGATCACGTTATCCAGCTCACCTTGCTCAATGTCAGCCACAGAGTCATGTCAAATATTTGTAATCACGGATGCAAACATGCGACTGACAGTCGTGACAATCGTTCAGGGTCCTCTGCTGTGGCAATAACCGCAGAACGCACACTCCTGCTGAGCAATCGTGCTAACCACTGCCAGACAGACACAGAATACAAAGCAAGCGGTCGCGTGCACGTCCCATAAACTGCTACCTTTAAGCACTGAAAATCCTTAGCGCAGTAGGAATGTCGGGCAGAGAGTATAATGCAGCAGGAACTGTACATTTAGTGCAAATGCCCTAAATATAAATATTACTCATTGCGGGTACGTCTGTATGATCCCCTTGACACTGACGGCGGGTCAGCTGACACCACACTGCTGAACAGCTGTTACCTAACACACAGTGTAGTCTCCACAGGCTCCGTGCACTTAGAGCAAAGTTAAAGTGTTTGCATCCCTGTGCATCTGGTTATCCAGCCCAGCTGAGCAGGGATTCTACTGTGCAGCCTGTTTATTTGCTAGGGTAAAGGTTGGGTTGGATGCCTGTGCTGAAGGGTGAGAGCTGGGGGCGAGCACAAACCCTCAACCCAGTGTGCTGACAAAGTTCAAGTTGAAAAACAGCAGCACGCTCAGTTAAACGATGCCGGTAACAACAAATATGGTGGACAGAGCCTTTGACTCATTTTTGAATCAGGCTGCTATTTCCATATAGTTGCATCAGAAAGATGTATAAAATTACTCTTTCATTGAAACTCAAATAAAAACAAAAAAAAAACCCTTGTAAGACGAGCATCTGTGTCAAGACATTAGCTAATTTAAAAAGAGTGAAGACTGTGAGGTCTGTGCACAGAACAAGTTAAACTGAAAGAATCTTTTGTCTTGACGCCTTAATAATAATAATAATAATTTCTGAGCATTGATGGGAGGCAGACAAAAGGCACTAAGCTGTTTACCAACACCCGTTCACTTTAGTCAGGGTCTATTATTCCCATTCTTTTCTCCCATGTCTGCAAGAATTCGTGCATGTTAGTCCATCTCATTTTAAGCACAGACTTTTCCTAATCAGGGAATGATTTAAGCACAGTGTGATGCAACAGTATTCCCCCATTTCTGGCTGCCTTTTTAATGGTTCAGTAATAAAATCTAACTCCAGTTAACTGCCAGCGGTGCATATAAGCTTCCAGGGAGGCATTCATGGTCCAGGGCAAACGGCTAGGGAGAAATCTCAATGGCTAACGTGATGTGTGTGTGATATCCATTCCTCAATCTATGCCCATATATGACCCTATTCCTACACTGACAGACACTCATGCAGCCTGTAACTCTAATAAGAGCAAAGAATAAGTTAAAAATAATAATAAAGGGAATTATTTGGAACATGGCACTGAGCATATTTCCTTTTAACAACGTACATGTTGCTCTAAAAAGGCTTTTTAAATTCAAATACTGTGTTTCAGGTAGTCTAAAAGTCCTTTTTACTGGGAGAAATTGCAATCACGCCTTATTATATCCTAGTAAAATTAAACTTGAATGGTTCAGACGTCTCTTGGAAACTCAGACGAGGCAGAAAGTTCAGTTTCTGTACAGCAGCTCACACAAGACCGAATATACAGCAGAATAATTACAGTACAACATTTACCCATCAAACCATTCCCTGATGCATTTCCCATGTCCCATCCCTGTCTTCATAATGAACCGGTGGCCATGGTTACCGTTGCTTAGCAACAGGCCAGCGAAATGCTCCTAATCCTACGCTGTTGACAGTAAGCTGTGACTAGGGAAGGAAGGATGAGAGAGGGAATGCAGGGCAAGAGGAAGGAAGGGCGAACGAACAGCAACGCTAGAGAGAACAGATTTGAGGTCTATACATGCGTGCACGTTACATGTGCCTGCGTGAATGCATTATTATATACGTGCGATGCATGGTTCGATGCACCAGCTGGGGCTACGCAACTGCGGTGGATTCTTGCCCGCATGCGACGCAAAAGCGAAGACGAGAAAAAGCCAGCGAGGCAGGCAAACATCAAAGAAGGCACTGGTGTGATGCTTCTGCGGCAGATATTATATGAATTAATTACCTATCACAGTAAAGACATCCAGAAATTAATTACCAGGGTTCCCGGTTTTGTAATGACAAAGTTTAGCGTGTGAACAAGACTTTTATTCACCTCGACTGTTCCCAAACACAAGGGCTGGCGTTAGAAAATAATTAATGTGGGATGTTCTCCCTGACGTGGATACGGTATCTTAACTGCCAAAAGAGAAATCAAAGGCGTTTTCACTGTCTAACTGCAAGGCGTCATGTGACCGGACAGAGTGTGAAAGTTAAAAGACATGACAGGACAAAAGACATAAAAGAGCGCTTCCCAGGAAACGCAATTAGACGGCGTCAAGAAGGAGACGCCCTGTGGAAAACATGGTGTCATCCATGGTGATGTCGGCAGCTTCAGACAATGATTTCAGGTTCAGTGAGGGCACGTACATCAGCTCAGCCAGACTTGGTAAGGCAATCTAAAATGTCCAGAAATGTCTTTAATCTGGTTTGCATGGCCTAATGGTGTGCTTTCGTACAGCCTACTGTGAAAATCATTGGGAAAAAGGCAGTCGGTGACAAGGTCAAACAGTTTCGAATGACGACATTTAGGGTGACGTAATCAATATTAAATGCCCATCCATTTAGTCTACTAATGTGACTCATATCTGGATTTTTTGTGTTTTTTCTTTAGTACAAAACAGAAAGGAAAGAAATTAAAAAAAATGCAATGATATTCCACATTTAGAAGCAAAGAAAAATCACTTGCTTTAGTGTCGTCACGGAACGTCTAGGTCATGTCTGCTGAAAGAGTAAAAGCTGGCTGGGATCTCTTCAAAGCCTTCCCTTTTTGTAAGGGTGTGATATTTAAGGTGAGTCTAAATGAAATGTAGGTGGGGGGGGGGGCACTACACGATTAATTTGTATTTAAGGGGAAACACGGCATTTACACCCGAGATGAACTCCATCACATGGACTGGAGCTTAATTAAGACGTGTGCGCTGACAGCGGGTGTCGAGGGGGAAACCAGTGTGTGCTGAGGAATCTGTAGGTGTGAGCCACGCAGGAAAGGAGTCGCCATGCCTTACTGCTTCTGAGACTTGTTCTCCCCATCCGTCATTACGAAACTCTTACTGTACAAGCTGAAATGGCCGGGCGAAGAGACTGGAGCCTCCCCTGGGCTCAGCTGACCCTCTCCTGCTATTCGCTCTCGACAGCAGCGTGCGGGCTTCCACAGCCTGGAAAGAGGAGTTCGAGCAATCAGCCTGATTGGTTTCATGTCGTAAAGGGGCCAGGTTTAGTCCCCGCGGACAGCAAAGTGTGAGGGTTTATTCATGATTAAGGGGTAGAGATTAGGCCTGCTGAGAACCTGCTGCGTGTAAACAAGATTAAAATCAGTAATCATTGTTTAGGTGGAGGCAATGAGCCATTTAAATTTCTCATTAAAATGAATCAATCAGTGATTATTCTTGGTTCATTTAAGTTGAAACAATTAAGGCATGTCTTATATTGACAATGTTGCAGGCTTCATTTTCACAGTCAACATTAAACTGTATCTGACAGATTCTCTAGACACTTTCACACCTTCCGTAAGTGAAGAGAACCATCCAGCTGTGCCGCGCATCAATGGTCCCATTACGCTGTCAGGAACTCATGCCTCCCTCGTGGCGTCTGCTCCTGACAGTTTGGTGGGTCACATGCAAACCAGTGTCCTGCTGGAAGCTGCTCAGTAAGACACCGTCGCTTCTTTTATTTCTGAACACAATGGAGCAGATCCAATCCTTCTGCTGGGCTCACGGACTTCTGCAGCAGGGAGGGTAAAGACAGAACCAACAAAAAAGAGAGACAGAGCTGCCTGCTGTGACCATCACCTGCAAAAGTGTTACACTTTAAGACGGCTGCTTTGCTTTTACTTCTCTATTGCCTGCAAATAAAACATTGAAAAGGCACATTAGTAATGGCAAAATAGCCAACATATAAAACATTTGTTGTCATCTCCTTGCCTCTCCATCCTTCTCCTCCTCCTCTTTCCATCCCCCATGAGCCTCTGGTCCTGCTCAAAGTCTCTCCCTGTTCTAAGGGACTTTTTCCTGCCCCTGTTGCTTGCTCGGGGCCAGGCTCTGAGATAATCGTATAAATAAAGTTGAGCTGACTCGCACTGACAAGTAAAGACGGATTGTACTATTCATTCATTCATCCATGCATCCATTCATTCGATTAGAAAAACAGCTCTCTGCAGTAACTAATCCTTCCATTCAAAAAACAAGATATTTACGGTCCACCACAGAACAGACGGGCTGCATGTACGAGGATTGCTCAATCCTTTGTGCTCTCTGTGTCTGTTTGGTTCGGCTGCGCAGATCTTGTGATTCGCTCAGAGCATTATGTTTTATAAGACTTTAAACAACAGTTTTCATCTGACAGCATCCAAGTCACAAGCTGCTGGCCAGCTGCCACATACCAGCCTCGTCCACATCAACTTCCTTTGTTTTTCACTGCATTCATGTCGCAGTTATCCTATGGACCAAGACTTGGATTTACAGTCGAAGCACGAGGACTAGAACAATACCTGCACTACAATGCTTGTATATTATAATTTAGAATGCTTGGATAATAATAGTATAATAATAATATATGCATAAAGTCAAATCATCCTGGTTACCCCTGGTGGTAGGCTGCAGTATAGCATGCTTTTTCTTTTGTTCTCTCCTTTTTTATCAGCAGCTGTCCAACATGACATCAGGCATCTAACCCAGGTGACCCCTCAAATATACATAGTCTGAAAATATGAGATCTCAACGGGAGAAGCTGGCTGTGAGAGTTCAAACGCGGGTCATTCTCTGCCCGAGTCCCACATCTCTGTTGGCGGAACAGAGAATAAGCATACCTTTGGCTGGTTATCTCTGACGGGTGCGTCTTGTCTTATCTTCATCACTCTCATGTTCAAATCCTTCCACGACCGAAGTCTCATCAAAGAAAATTGCATACGTGCGACATTTTGGTTAGTGACAGACACAAAACCTGATCATTAAGGCTGAAGTAGGAGGACGAAAGAAATGTGGGTTCCTACCACTTGAACCTGCAACCAAGCTGCTGTGGGTTTTAACCGCCTCCCTCTGTTTCTCCACAGAGCCGCATGGCAGAGAGTTTGCGCCTCTTTGACTCCATCTGCAACAACAACTGGTTCACCAACACGTCGCTCATCCTCTTCCTCAACAAGAAGGACCTGTTGGCGGAGAAGATCAAGCGCATTCCTCTGACGGTGTGCTTCCCTGACTACAAAGGTCAGAACACCTACGAGGAGGCTGCCGTCTATGTTCAGCGGCAGTTTGAGGACCTCAACCGCAACAAGGAGACCAAGGAGATCTATTCCCACTTCACCTGTGCCACTGACACCAGCAACATCCAGTTTGTGTTCGACGCCGTCACGGACGTGATCATCCAGAACAATCTCAAGTACATCGGGCTGTGCTAGGACCCGAGGCTGGGTGTGCTTGTACGGGTGGGGGTCGGCCCGACATCAGACTGGATGGGGAAATGGCGCGTCGGTTGGCTCGGTCTCTTCTGGTGTAGCCAGGAACTGCAAATAAAAAGAGGTGGTCACGATTTAGGTGTCGCAGCTGATGGACCAGAGTCGAGACGGGATTTGTGCCCAACGCGTTTGCACTGAATATGAGTATGCAGAGACACCCACACACGCGCACTCGCACACACATCCTCATGTTTGCTCACACCCCAAACCTTCAGATCAACAGTCAAGCGCTTGTTTGACAAGGCAACACTGGAAATTTTAGACAGCTACTCCTACCTGCCTGTCAAACCTGAGCTAGCAGGTGCATACCGTTTGTTTCGTTGATGTTTTATGTCCTTTTGGTTACTTTTGTCTATTTCATTTTATTTGCCAGAGTCAATTCAATGCTGCTTTCAGAGAAGAATTCTGACAGAGTCAAGGTTTTCTGTTGGATTTTCACCCAAAGGTAGCCAATGAGCACGCCCAATGTGTGCGCCTGAGTGAAGTCTGTATTTGTGTTTAAAAAAAATAAAAAAATAAAGGTTAGCAAAGATGATGTTACAGCGTACCTGCCTGAAAGAGAAAACTGCCACAGTGTGAAGCTGAAGTGATGTATGTTTTCTTCACACATTTCTGTTCCGCCTCTTGTTGACACTCCAACGTTGTTCTTTTCCTCATTTCACGTTTCTCTTTCTTGTGCTTTAAGAAAAAAAAAAAGGAAATGTCTCTCAAACCTGAAGTATAATACCAGAAGAATGTTCCACTCCACAGAGTTAAAAGTATACTTTACCATCATTCTAGTTTTAAGAGATGACAAAAAACAGTGCCAAGATCAGATTGTAAATAAAACCTGATCAGATCCATTATGTTCTTTGTTTTCGGTTTATGGACGGCTACATTAAAACATGCATGATTTTGTTACTTTGGGATACTAATATATTTTCTTTGGGAACATGTTTCCTTTTCCTATAGGTTTAAATAATATATTCCCAAAAATATATATAAAAGTCAAACACTGTGTAAGGTTGTACAGTCGTCGCAGAGGAATCTATTGGAAAGAGCTATATCAATACAATGTGATGATGATGATGGTGATGATGGCGATGATGATGATGATGATGATGATGCAAAATGTTGTGACAATGTTGGGTCAGCGGACCACGAGGCTGTAGAAAAAAAATATAAAAATGACGTTCAAAGTTCATTCTTCCTTGCATTATCTAAGTGGAACTTGTGAAACAGCCAGTCAGTCAGTATGGTGTGTAAATATGCTGTAAGGTATACTCTGTTCAAACTAAATGAAAATAAAGATTGAGTGGGGATACTGTATGTGAGATGGAGCGAGAGAAAGAGGAGGAGGACATCCTGCTCCTCTCCTCCTCTTAGCCTTTCTTCTTCGGTGCAGAAGATGATGTGCAAACTCAGTTAAGGGCTTCAAGCTTGACTTTACAGGATGTCCACCTCAACAAAAGACAAAACCATTTAAAAAGTATAAAAAGGACAATAACTATGAATAAAATGACTTATGCAAATTTTCACGGTGTAGTAAATGTGTTTTTGGTGGGCTGGTCTTCCGTAATGGCGCCGCCTGAAACGAGCAGAACATGCTGTCCAGAATCCATCTCCAAAACGATGACATAAACTGTTTGTGCTTGGCGTACAATGCAGCTACTGGGGCGAAAATAATCCTGACATGAAATATGCAATTCAATTACCCATGAATGAACCTGGCCTGTGTGACGGGGTGACAGCACACGGTGCCACACAGAAATCCCTCTGATTAGTGTCTGGACGGGGTCTGTCAGAGCCCCGCGCCCCTCAGAAAGAACACCGTCCACTGAACAAATTCAATGTCATTGTGTGTGTGTGTGTGTGTGTGTGTGTGTGTGTGTGTGTGTGTGATAGATGTTGGCAAACCTGTATCTGACATCTGCAAACAGCTGCATGAAAGCATCTCCAGATGTGCTGAAAACCCTCTTCTTTATTTTCTCTCAGAAATGTGCTTCTCACAGGACGGCCACACTACAGACACATGACGATCTCACAGAATAAGTAGCACTGTTTCACGTTAAACAATAATCACATTTACTGAAAACATCTGGGGCTGAAGAATGCAACAGAAAAAAATATTAACTTAAATAAATGAGGATTTGAATGCTGTTTTTACGTAGCTGTAAGAGCACAGCTTGTTATGAGATTTTTTTCATATTCAGATATTATTTAATATCAGATATTATTTAATAATATATGAGGCTTTCAGTACATCAGTCCTGAACTGTACATAAAACATTAAATGACTGTGAGGGTGATGGTTTTTGGATTGATTTTTTTTAACTTAACCACTTTAGTTTGGCACGACTCTGTCCCAGCGTGACGAAGGGTCATGGGGTGGGACAGGGGGATGACAGGGAATGTTTGACTGGGACACCCAGGATGGGAGGGAGAGATGCGGCTGGGTGGGGGGGTTCAATAAAAAGTTCTTCAGAAAAAAAACAACTTCTTCTGAAGACAGAGCCCCGCTCAAACCAGGCCTTGTGACTGTCATGTGAAGGAGATGATCTGTGCAAAATATGCATAAATGAAGAAAAACTAGGAAAAAAAATTAAAAGAGCCATAATTTCTTTTCCCTTTTTGTATCATTAAATAAAATCTACATTTTAGTTATAAATTTAAGGTAAAATTTTGGTGTGTGTGTGTGTGTGTATACAGTATATATATATATATATATATATATATATATATATATATATACATACATACACATATATATATACACACATATATATACATATATATATATATATATAGACAGATAGGTTGAGCTGCGCAAACAGCAACATGACAGCTCATATCCTGCACAGGAAAAGGAAATTCATGTCTCCAAACATCCATGGGCATCAACACTGCTCTATAATAGGTTTTAGACAATGACATATCAGTGAATGAGGCACACAGCCTCTCCACGGGTTCAGGCATGGTCTCCTTACCTGCCACGGTCCACAGCGTGACTGGTGTCATGTATCCTCGTTTACGCCTGAACTGTCCAGCTGACCAGCTCAGGAGAGGGGCAGCTTGGAGAAAACCCTTGTATGAACCATCTCTGGACCACAGAATCATCTGGTTTCCATTGACGTACCCCCGCCTCTGCACAAAGCCAGCGGAAGCTCATTGTCCCCTCCGGTCCTACTACCCTCTGGTCACTGAGCCCATCTGTGACCTCAGTGACCTGACCCAGCTTTAATGAAGTCCTAACAAGATTCCCATGAGCAGACTTAGCTTCTTGCACACTCCCCCTCCGGGACCACCATTGTTGATCTCCTCTATTTCCTGACCAACATCATCTACCCCTCCCTGACATCTGGCTGTGAACCATCTGGCTGTTAGAGACACTATGTTCCTCACAAAAACCTATTTTGAACTCCTCTGACACCTATTACAGGCTGTTGTTTATCTCTGCAACACCTTCTTCTGCATTTTATTGATCCAGAATAACGCCATTTTGCGACTAAAATCTAACATGCCATTAAAATATAATTCAAGAAAGACATTAGTAGAAATATCAACATTTACCTGCATTCTTCCTGGACTGGGGCTAAGAGAGGGCGATGGAGGCTCTAGCATGGCAACAATACCCAGAAACTATGGAGGACAAACAAATAAAATAATGCTCCAATAGCTGTTCTTTGTATATGCAGCTAGCCCGGGGCCATCTTGGCAAGCTCTGTCCTTGTTTTCTTGCCAGGAAGCCATGAGTGATGCCCTGCAGGTAGAACCTTCACTTATGACAGTGGAGAGATTCGGTCATCAGCAGTTCTCCCTTAGGTCCTCCATGCATAACTGCAAAGTCACAGTCGGTTTAGGTTAAAGCTTCCTGCTTAATTTTCATCGGTCTATTAAAAACCAGCACTCTCTGCTAGATTGAACAAAAAACAGGTCTTCTTACACGGCTGCCACTGCTACCTGACCTCAGATCAGGCCCAATTTCACCCTGCTTTGGGCATTAGGCAAGATATGAGTCAACATTCTGCTGCTAAGGTGAAGGCTTCCCATTCTGACCTAAAGCAGATGCTGGGTGTTAACCAAGAAAGTGAACTCGAACCAGGAAAATGAACTGCCATCGGGACAGGGTTTTGGTGTCAGATGGGTGTAATGGACCGACTGTAGCAGCTGAAGTGACACACGCACTCAGGGCATCCATCATTTGAATCCCTATGTGGTGTAAAACGTTGGCTTTTTCCAGAAAATAAATAACCCCTATTATTTCTTGAAGATAAATGCAATATATGATATCGTAAATTGATTTCCTATTTTATCTGAAACTGATCTCCATTAAAATCTCGGAATGCCGACGCGGCTGATCTCCGAATTCAACCCGCTGACCCTCCATTTTAAGACCAAATCGAAGCATGATTAATTTCCCCTCCTCCTTATGTTCCATTACTTCACAAAGAACACAAAGATATGATTTCAGAGATCAAATCCACCTATAATTATGGGCTTATCCGCTTCCAAACTCTGGGCAGCATGCCGCGCTGCCATACTTTATTACACTGTTCTAAAATTGTCTCTCTTTCATCATCTACAAGATTTAACCTAACCCTATTGATCCTTTTAGCTCCTTATTTATGTATTTTCAGTGTTAGTGATAGTTATTCCAAATATAAACTCATATAAACCTTAATTTGTCATTACTTCCTTTCCATTTTAGTCAGAATTTGGTGTTCTCAGCAGATCATGGAAAAGAAATCAACTACAAAAAAAAAATTAAATAAATAAAAAATCACCTTGATAAAAGTTTTTATTATAAATGGCCTAAAAATGTCTCGCTGCTTTAGCGCCACCTACTGGTACCTTTTGGTAGTATCTCAGCACATGGCCTGCAGGGGCTGGGCATTGAACCACCAACCTTTGAATCATTAGACAAACTGCTGAAAGGACCTCTCCTGTTTAGTTATTACTCGAACATCAACGTCAGTTCCAACTATAATGACACATCTCATGAGTACATATTCCAAAAGTCCCAAATAGTCCTACATCGAAAATTTTAAAATGCTTTCAGCATTATTAAGCCATGCTAGTCATCTTTGTGCAAGTATGTCCTCGCATGCTGCACTTTCCTAATTGTGTATTTAATTAGATTGCCACACACAAATTGCTACATGGAAATCTGGGGTTTCGGCAGCCGTACTGATTAGGCAAGTGATTGGATTACTGAGGTCCAGAAAAATTCCAATTAAGCTGCTGTGCAAAGTGTGCTGTTCCCACTAATGGGTGTTTTGTCACAACATACACTGAAGAATAGAGGAGTCAGATGTGCAGTCTATCCTCAAAAACAGGGCTTTACATTGAGTAATTGTTTTTTTTACACTCAGGATTGTAAATTCAATAACTAGCAGTGGTGCTAGTGGCCCTTACCCCTCCTGGAGCTCTGCCTCTTCAGCAACACCAGGGTGGAAACCAAGCTGAGAGTCAACACAGGTAGTGAAATCAGGGGGGCAGCTCAGCGACGGGGGACACGGATGTTATTTACAGCTGCTGCGATGAGGAATAACATTATGACTTTAGGGATGACACCACACAGCAGGCTAGGAGAGGAGAAAAGATCAGCAACAACAGTCAACCACATCATTAAGAACCACCACAAACACCTAGAATATATATA
>BJFM01001743.1:64138-80382 GCA_016586285.1 Arothron firmamentum
TATATATATATATATACACACACACAGTATATCAATTAAAATGTTATTTAAATCAGACCAGAGGTGGAATTACAAAGCAAGACTCTGCAGTGATCTTCTGGTGGTAATCTCGTTAGAAACTGAATTAAGATGATAATTTAGGCTGTCTAAGGCCAGAAAGAATATTCACTTTTGCAAAAATGTAAAAATCTCTGCTAATTAGGAGGAACATCTAGTACTGGCTCCACACCTGTTTCAGCAGACCTGTGCACCCATATAACCATGAAAAAGTCACCAAATGATCCTGTGCAAGTGTAATTTGACACAATTGATTTCAACTGTGTAATATTATTATTTGGAAACAACTAAACACAGTTTGCCTGGTAGTAGTTAGCTCCACAATGCCGTAACTTCCGAGATAACATTTCAGTGTTTGTTTGTTTGCTTCAACTATTAAATTAATGTTACTAGTTTTTAAAGAGTACTCACCTTTCAGTGGAATCTGCATTTTTCATTAGTAGCTTGTAGTTGTTTTATTTGAAAATCATATTTGTCCTTAAAAAAAAATCCAAAAATTAGTTTTCGATTCTGATGTTCGTAGATGTTCTTTTATCTGGATTTACTGGGTCTAAGACTATTTGTAATAGCATGCTTTCAAATATAGCAAAAGTCTTAGGAACCTGTCCCTTTTGGACAAAAAAAATCCTTAATTTAAAAGAGTACAACATTTTCTTCGAAAATATTAGCTAAACTTATTTAAACGGCGAAGGTTTTCCTCGTGTCCTTTAATTGGTGAGCCATCTCCATGCAGCTGTGCTGCTGCGCCATCTGGGGGCCAACAGCGGTATGGTCGTTGAAACGGTAAATATTCATGTCATTGTGGACAAGATTTTGTGGTTCATACTTGAGACCCTCACCCATAAATTTTGCCCCATGATTTTAAAACGAATCACAATGAAGTGACTTTTTCACCCATGTGTGAGGATCCATCAGTGTCCGCCATGGTTACTGAGGTCCTCTTTGACCTCATATGGAGCCCTGGTTTGAGCTCTTGAACACATCCATTTTTAACATCCCCCACCTTTTTGCCTCTGCGAGACCTTTGCTTTTATTAAAGTCATATATTTCGGATACAGTGAAATGTGTTTGTGGTTTTCAGCTCCTGCTCTAACTGTGTTTGGCCATGGGACAGAGAATCCCTGTTGTGTTTGGCAGCCACAGATACAGCACTGCTGCACTGCTATATAAGGGGAATGGGCCACACGAGATCAATTTCCTGCACTAATTAAAGTCTGTGGTCTTGATGCTTTGAGATCCGCTCTTTTGTGAGCTGATATGAACAGGTCTTACTCAAGTTTTACTCTGATTTCCACCTGCCTAACCAATTAGAAGAATATTGCTCACAGTCAGGACTGAAGTCAGAGGTCATGACCAGGCCTCATTCCCCACACGGCAGTGGCCTCATTCCACTGATTGATTTTTACTCGTATAAATATCGATTAGCTACATTCAGACATTTCAAACAGCCATTTGTGAGAGAACCGTCAGATATCTGCTAAATTCTTTTCCACACTGACTCTTTGGGAAGGTTCAAATAGAGGCTGGATTAATAATGTCAGTTTCTCCATGGTTGAAGTTCCTGCACAGGCCCGAACTTTACCCAGTCTGCCTCATTCTTTGCATCACTTTCTTACATAAGTGTGAATATTTGCTGCATAATCACAGATAGATGAAGTCCAAAAGTAAGTAAAGAATACATACATTTTAACAACCTGAACATTAAATTATACAGTAGTGAACGTCTGCTGTCTGCGCTCATCTGTCCGCCTACATTTTAGTGACACCTAGCGGTTATTTAGGGAACTGCAGTAATGTGGTTTTAATTTATGATTTTAAATATTTTATTTGAATTATAACCGAAATTTCTTTCTTGCTGAACAGATTTGACCAGCTGGTCCACGCAGTTGGCTGTTGAAGACGCCTTTGACCTCTTAAGACATCTGCAATGTTGTTCAGAGCATTCTCTTTGGATTAGAAATCAAATTCACTGTTTGAATAAAGATAAACAAATTAATTGATGCATGTCTGATTTCCAGAAACGTTCTGGCTAATAATTGACAGAGTGAAACATAGGAAAAGTGTAAAGTCATCACTTTGGGTGGGG
This sequence comes from Arothron firmamentum, assembly GCA_016586285.1. NCBI lineage: Eukaryota > Metazoa > Chordata > Actinopteri > Tetraodontiformes > Tetraodontidae > Arothron > Arothron firmamentum. The sequence goes on from BJFM01001743.1 coordinate 66,282, forward strand.
TTGATGTTTTTTTTATCTCTTACAGTAAATTTATTAATACTTCCTTGTTGCTGGAGGCTAAACAGAGAGAATGAAGGCCTTTAAAAACATCTTATAGTTGTGCAAATATGAACAGTGTCTTTTATACTCTTAACTTACAAATGTCAACGTGAGGGTAAATATGAGCTATCCATGATTTATTTTCTCTTCTAAAATGGATGAAAGTGCTCCACACACGCTCTTCTCCCTGAACTAACCTGTCAGAATCAGACTCGGTCTGACTTGGTGGTATTTCCTGGTGGGTTGATAATTAACAATATTATTTGCTAAAAGCTTACGCATTTTAAAACCTTACATTTGGCACATCAGTCACGTATGAGCAAGGCTTGTTTGTTCACTCGGTTACACTTTCAGACACACAACATTCTGATCACTTCCATCAGTGACTGACTGCTGTAAATCCAGTTTTTACTTTTCCTGATGGTGGATATTTAATATAACTAAATATTAGGAACACTTTTAAAGTAGTTCTGCATCTATTAAGTACAACAGCAGATCTGCAGACCAAACAGATCCAAACAGATTGTTTATATGTAATCTCACTTTCTTTCTTTCTCTCTCTTTCCCTTAATAAGCATAATATATCACCCAACCTCAGCCCCTAAACCTAACCCAAAAAAATACCTCACACACACACACCCACGCGCACACCCACACATATATAAGTGCACACCCAGCCAGGCTGGTGTCTGAGTGAGACCTCTCCTCGTCACTCTCAGCACAATGGCGTTGGAATATCGTGGATTTTCCTCTGTGAAGGCTGCTGAAAATGTCACAGACGGCAACAAAATCAACAATCCGGCAGATATCTCTGTCATTGTGGTTTACTTTGTGGTCGTCCTCGGAGTGGGAATATGGGTGAGTGATTTGTTTTTCCTCCTCTACAGTTTTTTTTACTCTAATTTGAGCAAATACAACAAAGGGAAGCTGAATTAAATGATGAATTTTTCAAAAAATCTTTTACTGATGCAGCAAAAAATGTATGTTTAGCTTTAAAGGCCTCATGTTTTCACTGCTTCTTTGGCAGTGATATTTTGCAGTGCTTTTTATAATTCATTTCTATACTATTTTGCTCAATGTCAAAGCTAAAATATGCTCAATATTTTTATTTACATTCATACAAATACAGATGTGGGTATTTATGCAGACAGACAGAAAGATGAGAGTTCTTTCCACACTAACAGACCTTTATAAAACTCAACATATGTCATATAACTAGCATGAATTACAACATACAAACTGACAACATAGAAAAGAGCAGCTTTTGAAATGTGGAAAGTTACAATATATAACTTTTATTATTATTATTATTTATTTCTTGCATTTTCAAAGGTGAAGTCAGAGTTACTTCTGATCTTGAACATTTGTTTTAGAATCTAAAGTTTTCCAACATCTGTTTTACTTCGTCTAGTCTGATAAATTTCAAAATCATTTTCTTGTATATTCGTTGCTTTTATCAAAGGTCCAAGATCATTTTTTAATTATCAATGTTGCCAAGTGATTAAAAAGAAGAGAAACAAGAGAATGTATAAAATACTGAATTTAAATGAAATTACTGACAAATTAAAAAATATGACAGAAAACAAAGAGTTTCTCACATTATAACATTATTTTCAATCCCCTGTAACCTCTCTGGTAATAAATAAATAAATAAATGTTATTATTTGTGTATTTCCAATCAATCTCTCTTCAGTTTGACCACAATTGTCAGGAAAACGTTGACATTTGCATTTACTTTGCTCAAGCCTGGCTTCTGTCAGCCCCAGTTAGCATGTTTTAGCATGTTCCTTTCCTCCTGGGACCCATGTCTGCTGCGTATTCTCTTGAATGTTTCAGGCTATGGTACGCACCAACCGAGGGACCGTTGGCGGCTTCTTCCTTGCTGGTAGGAGCATGGTGTGGTGGCCCGTAAGTCATTTTAATTAAGTAAATGCTCCCCTCGGCTTAACTACTGTTAGCCGTCCTCACCAAGGCACTTCCTGAAAAGTAGGCTTTCCACAGAGCCCATCATCATTTAGCCTCTCATTTACGTTTAATTATCTCCCAATCTTTGATACCTGCTGCAATCATAAAAGCAACCCGTGCAGTATCAGCGCTTCTTCAACGATGAGGCATGTAAATCACCCTAAATCACAGTGTAATGATACAATCCAGATTGCGACGCTCATGCTTGAGCACGAGGTGCAAAACTGATACTGCATCTGTCAGACATTCTAATCTAGTTTATCTGCTGCAAAAGTCATTACAGCTGTCCAGTCATGTAAAGTTTGCTGCATCTCCGATGGAGGGCAGAATTAGCCGGGCCCTCCAGGTTGTGCGTCAGTGATTAATGGTTGCTGCGCTTCACAGATCGGAGCGTCGCTCTTTGCCAGCAACATCGGAAGCGGCCACTTTGTGGGCGTTGCGGGCACGGCGGCGGCCACAGGCCTGGCCATCGGGGGATTTGAATGGAATGTGAGTGCCGCTGCATAATCGCTACGTCTTAAACATATTTGGAACCTGCGACAGAGAGAATGTCTCAGTCTGGCCGGCTGGTAAAAGCTGAGACAGCGAAGGGAGAGTGTTGGGAGTCCTCAGAGCCCCTGTGGTCGTGTGTTTCAGGCCCTGATCATCGTGGTGTTTCTGGGATGGCTCTTCGTGCCCATCTACATCAGAGCTGGGGTAAACGCACTTCCGAGCACCCCTTTCCTTTACACACATGCGCTTTGAATATTCCTGCGTTATAATGAGATTAATCTGCAGATGACATCAAAGTAAATGGCGCTGTCTTTCATCTCGGGTGTGTTCAGGTGGTCACCATGCCCGAGTACCTAACAAAGCGGTTTGGAGGACAGCGCATCCGTATCTACCTCTCTGTGCTCTCCCTCTTCTTGTATGTGGTTACCAAGATTTCAGTAAGTGGCAGTCACGCGTTCGTTAGTCTCAACATCGTCCCGGCCTTTGACTGGAACGTGTTCTTCCCTCTTCACAGGCGGACATGTTCTCTGGTGCCATCTTTATCAACCAGGCTATCCAGATGAACATCTACCTGGCTGTTGTTGCCCTGTTATTGATCACTGCCTTGTACACCGTCACAGGTTGGTCTCCGCCAGCTGCATTGGCCTCAGTACCGTCTAAAAAACAGAAGTCTTATCTTCGTGCTGCATGAACAACACCATTACTGGGGGTAAAGTCTTCTCAGGCTCTATTTGAACACACTCATCACCTGGCTTGTTTATCTGCGGCCTGTTATGGTGGTTAATCACCCATCTACTGCAATAAGCAGGAAATTGCTTCCCTAACTGATCAGGCGTGAGACTATGACCACCTGCCTGGTGCTGTCTTGGTCCGATTGCTACCAAAACGGCCTGGACCCATGAAGGTGTGCTTGTTATCTGACTCCCACATGTGCACAGCAGGTCCTGGGAGTTGTGAGTGTGTGTATGTCAGCCACCACAACCTCCAACAAACTGGTCTATCCTGACACTTTCACCTCCCTTTTTTAATCAAAACAAGCACGAACGTCTTCAGCCACCTGATGGACGCTTCCACACCTCAGGTCACATTCTGGCTGTGTTATCAGCCCTGTTCTCCAGCTCACCTGTCTGGGGGGATAATTTCAAGGAATTGCCTTGACTACAATGTTTTTTTCCTCCGGTATCTTACCTGATGCGAGTCCAGTGTGTGTCGATTGGGACTGTAAACTGGGCTGCTGGTGTGTTTTCCCAGGTGGGCTGGCTGCAGTCATCTACACAGACACCCTGCAGACCATCATCATGATCGTGGGGTCCTTCATCCTCATGGGCTTTGGTAACACGCTGTTTTCACGCTTTGCTTTGCTTTTGTACGTGCATCTCCTCTAACTCGCCCATCGATCTCCAGCTTTTGGCGAAATGGGCAGCTTTGAAAACTTCCACGATCGCTACATGGAGGCCGTCCCCTCCAACACCACCGGCTTCGAGGCCAAGTGCTACGAGCCTCGGGCCGATTCCTTCCACCTGTTCAGGGACGCCATCACGGGGGATCTGCCGTGGCCGGGCCTCGTTTTCGGACTCACCATTCAGTCCATCTGGTACTGGTGCACCGACCAGGTCCGTCCCAAACAAACGGGCACGTCCGTCCTGCAGAATCCAAGAGTGGACCATCTAGTTTGCTGCTGTTCTGCTGTAGGTGATTGTCCAGCGTTGCCTCTCTGCCAAGAACCTGTCCCACGTCAAGGCCGGCTGTGTCTTATGTGGCTACCTGAAGCTTCTGCCCATGTTCCTCATGGTGTTCCCCGGCATGATCAGCAGGATCCTCTACACTGGTGTGTTGGGCTTTCTGGATTTGACAGCTCATGTAGTTTGTGGTGCCTTTAAGCTGATCTTATCCGTTTCCATCCAGATATGGTGGCTTGTGTGGATCCAGTAGAATGCGAAAAGCACTGTCAAACCGCTGTGGGCTGCAGCAACATCGCGTATCCCAAACTGGTGGTGGACCTCATGCCCAACGGTGGGTGCTCTTGACTCATGATGGTGGACTGGGGGTAATCCTCTCTCACTTTGATCTTGGGGTCTGTTCCAGGGCTGCGAGGACTGATGCTGTCAGTGATGCTGGCCTCTCTGATGAGCTCGCTAACCTCCATCTTCAACAGCGCCAGCACTCTGTTCACGATGGACATCTACGCCAAGATTCGGAAGCGCGCCAGTGAGAAGGAGCTGATGATTGCTGGCAGGTAAAGCATTTTCCGGCTGCGGTTCGGCCCGAGAGCTTGAATCTTCACACCTGTGGCTGTGCGGCTGCAGGGTTTTCATCCTGGTCCTCATCGGCGTGAGCATAGCCTGGATCCCCATCGTGCAGTCGGCCCAGAGCGGCCAGCTCTTCAATTACATCCAGTCCATCACCAGCTACCTCACGCCACCGATTGCAGCCGTCTTCTTTCTCGCCATCTTCTGCAAACGTGTCAACGAGGCAGTGAGTTTTCACCAGACACAACACGCAAAAAGAGCCGTAAAAGACTACGAGCTGTCAGCAGAGACAGACGTCAACGTTCAAGCAGCACAACAGGACAGCAATGAGGCAAATTAATCATTGACCATCCCAGGACGCAGGCATCCAGCTACGCTCTGATTCTTCTTAACTGTGCATCTGCTGTTTTACAAGAGAATCCTAATCGCTAAAAAGTAGCAAATTAGCGTTGTTACTCTGGGCACGATGCCACGCCAACGTTAATGAAGCAACCGCAGACTTTTATGGTCTTCTCATACGCAACACGACCATTGCGCCATCATTTCCAGATCTTTGCACCGCGCTATAAAAGCTTTACAGCGTCTAAATCTGAGCTGTGTTCCTTTTTTTTCCTTCTTCCCTTCTTCCCTCAGGGTGCGTTTTATGGCCTCATGATTGGGCTGGCGATCGGTCTGTCCAGGATGATCACCGAGTTTGTTTATGGAACCGGCAGCTGCACTAACCCCAGTAACTGTCCCACCATCATATGTGGAGTCCACTACCTGTACTTCAGCATCATCCTGTTTAGCGTCTCCTGTATCTCCATCTTGGGCATCTCCCTCCTGACCTCTCCGATCTCTGACAAGCACGTACGTGAAGATAAGTCACCGAGGTTGACACTGAAGCACTCAGCGTCCTGAATAATCCCTTCTGTGTTCTCATTTTCCAGTTATATCGACTGGTTTGGAGCTTGAGGAATAGTGATGAGGAGAGAGTGGACCTTGAACAGGACATTTGGGCTCATAATCAAGAACATTCCAAATCTTTTGACATAGAAGGTAATGTGCAGTCTCCCTGCAAACATGCACACAGTAGCTGCGCCCGCACGAGAGCATTTTCTTCATCACTTCTCATCTCTTCCATCTCAGAACCCTCAGAACCACCAGGTTTGTGCAAAAGGCTGGTAATGGGCTTCTGCGGACTGGAGCAGAGTCAGCAGGCCAAACTGACGCCAGAAGAAGAAGAGGAGTTGAAGAGGAAGCTCACGGACATCTCGGAGAAGCCGCTGTGGAGGAACGTGGTCAACGTCAACGCCCTCATCCTCCTGGCCATTGCTTTCTTCTGTCACGGCTATTTCGCATAAAGACCCTCATTTGAGCTCGTGCGCGCTGCAAACTGTGTGGAGGTTGAGTTGGTGCAAGCTGACCAGCAGCTCGATAAATTAAGAATATGCAACCGTAGATCTCTGTGGACTCTAGCTGCTGTACAGCCGTGTACGTCATCTTTTGTCCAAGAACTAACATATGTTTTTGTAAAGTATGTGAGTGTCTCATGCAGGAATAATTTAAGTTATATGCACACTGTAGACAAATAAATCCCATCTCAATGGTAGATTTAGCGCTGCTTTTCCTGACCAGAACGCACTTTTCTTCCTGGTTTTACTTTAATTGTGGGGCCAGAGTTGCTGTGTAAATTAGTTGCTTGGTGACTCATGTTCAGTTTCAGGGAAACAGTTTGTACTCACGTGGCTCGACATGACAGAGCGCCAACCACGTAAATCTGGTCCCAATGCAAATGTACATGAGCTTTTCTGTCTGAATCTTTTAAAGTCAACAATTCAAATCCTCCAGGAAAGACCTTGTTGTGCAACACGTCATCCACTGTAAAACCAATTCCTCCTCATACTACCTATAGCATTACACCGTATCATGTTATATTCTGCATGTTATAGCATCAGAACACTTACGTGATATCAGGTTTTATTGCTGAACAACTCAAAGGTCAGGAAAGAACATCTTGTAATAATTTGCCTTATCTGAGCGTCTTTGCTGCCCTCTTGTGGTTTACATCTGAAATTGTAAATTATTATGATGACAAAACCTAAATCTATTAACAGAATAAATGAGTTTGTGAGTGATATTTCATGCAACATGTCTTCCGTGACACAGCAAGTTGAACTTTTGTTCTCAGCTCACATTGCTTTACCTCGGAATTGCACAAGAAACACACCAAAGACCTTGACTTCACCATAAACCTTCATTTATGGCCACTTGTGTAAGCCTTTTACACACCCATTTTACAGATCAGGTTTAATAACAGGTAATGATTATTGTTGGTTCCTGTCAGCAGATTTTTATTTATCCTAAAACTCAGTTTTAAACTAATAAACATTTGTCTAACTATTTGCATTCAGACACAGATTAGCCTCACAATAAGCGCGTCATCATGGTTTTATGAGAAATTCCAACAGCTGTACTTGGGAACAAGTAGGATTGTAAAAAGCTGCACCTGTTTTAATCTGCTTTGGTCTGTGCAGATATCAGAGTCTTCCATTTTAAATCTGGTCTAATCTGATCTTTATTTGAAAACGCATCTCTCATCATGCAGATAACTTTAAAAGGAAATGGGATAATGATGGGTTAATTACTGGTTGAGTGTGCATGTAAATGTGCTCACTGGCATGAAGTTAACCCGACAAAACAGCAAGTGAAGGAAGCTTTGCATGGCGGACTGTGTGCTGGTTTGACCACCAGTCATAGTTGAGGTCTGCCCCATCTGAAACTGGATCTGGATTGATAACTGGCCAGAGTAGCATTTAGCTTAGCATTAGCAGCTCTGCAGCTAAATTAAGCATCATTATACTTCATGATATTATCATAGTTTTTATCAGTTTTATTCAGTTTCAATAGTCAGCAATTCTCAAATTAATCTTTGAACCTGTAAACTAATAGAAACAATAAATTTGCTGTATAACACATCCCCATAAAAATGAGATAACTCAGAGTAAGATAACTGCACATGACTCGTTGCCACTTCAGAAATGCGATAATCAAAAAAAACCCGGTTCAACACGTGGATCTGTTTATGAAAATGAAATGTCACAGTCCACAACTGACTGGCCTGTTTGCTCATTAGCAAATACTAAATAACGTCGTGGTTGTCACCAAGGCTTCATGCAACCTTCCTGTTTTCAGGAACTGATATTGCGTCAGCGACGCGTTGAGACTCTTCCTCAAAAGAGAAGCACAAGAGCAAACTGCTGCTTGAACTCTGAGCCTGCGATGCCTTATGTAAGCCTATGTAAGCGTAACCCTCTTACATCGATAAGAGCTACACATCCTTTTTTCCCCCCCGCTTTGATCTGCGGATTATTTATTGGTCAGCACACAAAACTTATTTAAAATCCTTGTTATGCAACATGGATGATTTTAAGCATAATTTCACAACAAGGTTCATTTAGATCCCTGATCCTTTAAATCAAACTTTGAATAGTTTTGATTCACCACAGAAAAACCGGTGATTAGTCATGATTAAACATTTAAAAACAGGGAGAATTAGTGGCCCCGCAAGCTGTCTGACAAAGATGGCAACAGCAGGCAGAGAGAATCGTGGATCAGAATACGGAGGGAAGAATAAGAGAACGGGAAATGTTGCTGAAACGTCGTCTCTGAGAGCAAACATGAAGCTGCCTGCAGAGGCACTGCAGTGTGGGCTGCAGAGAGAGAGAGAGAGAGAGAGGAAGAGAGAGAGGGAGAGAGAGAGAGAGAGAGAGAGAGAGAGAGAGAGAGAGAGAGAGAGGGAGGGAGAGAGGGGGGATGGGGTGGGCAAGCAAAATGAGCCACATGTATAAGGAGGGAGGCAGAGACAGAGAGATGAAGAGCGTGAGAGTGCATATGTGTGTGTGAAAACACTGCGCATGTGTCACCGCGAAGCACACTGACAGGACCAGGCGGAGAAAGAGGTGTAATGAACGGTGGATACCAGCACAGAGGAGAGAAAGAGGCAGTAGAGAGGTATACCTGAAGACCAGGCACAGAGAGAGAGAGAGAGAAAGGGCGCACGGAGGAGTGGACGGCAGAGAGGCTCAGGTGATGGAATTATTCCAGAGGAGGGATTAAGAGACCACAGCTCACAGCGGACGGCTGAACGAGCGAAGGACAAAGGCCCCGCGATGAGGGGAGGAGAGCGAAGATGGATGCAGCCTTGAGAGGTGACGCATCCACCTTGTAACAGGCTCCTCCATCTTACGTCTCCGTGTTTTCCTCCCTGCGCTGCTGCAGGCTGCTCAGACCTCCAGAACCAAATGGACAGCGGAGAGCATCCTCCCACCAGGCGGACGTCTCCTCCACAGAGAGGCTGAGCAGCTCATCAGCAGCCCTGACGACGCTGCCCCAAGCACAAAGGACAAAGATCTGGAAGCAGAGAACCGCACAGGTAGAGCTGAGCGCGTTGTTGTTGTTGTTGTTGTTGTTGTTGTTGTGTGTCCTCATCTTTCATGCCTCCATGATTCAGATGTGTGTTGTTGTATTCGTCGGGGCTACGGATGAGCGATCGTGTCTTTCCAGCTCTGTTTGTGTGAGAATCCGCCACACAAAGGTGACACAACAGCTGCGTTTGCATGGTGGTTGCATCATGAGCATCCATTTTGCACACAGACGACACACGCGCGCGCGCACGCACGCGCGCGGACGCATGAATGAAGACCCACACCGGTGCATGAAAAACACGCAAGTGTGGCAGCTCGGTGCTTTCACACAATCTTTGTGTCTGTGACGGAGGTGTGAGGAGGTGGTGCGGTTGGGCGTCAATGGAATCTTTATGACATTTTACAGACCTCAGGGCAGACGGGATGGAGGAGGCAGGGCCAGGTGTGTGTGTGTGTGTGTGTGTGTGTGTATGTGTGTGTGTTCTGTAGCAGTCAGCAAAGGCATCTCCGTGCCGACCATCACTGGCGCTGCGGTGAGAGTGCTGATGGGTACACCATGCTGCGATTGCATAACTGCCCCGAACGTCCCCCCACCCCCCCTCGCTGAATCTGCTCCATTTCACACAGCCCAAATCTGCCGGCCACTTGGCCGTTATCTCGGGGGGCCCTTCCCCAGTGGCCCCTCGCACAGCGTCAGCCCTGCCTCACCGACAACGCGGATCGACGACTCGCGGCCCCGCTGGACGTTTCCGGGACCGCTCCCTCGTGGACCTGCCGTGCCAGGCGGAGCCATGTGGGTCTGGGCTTGTTGTTTTCCTGGCTGCGCGTGGCTCTGCCATGTTGCTGAGGGAGACTCGCGGGCCAGAACAAAGAGCGCTTGGCTGTAATGAATTGCGAGGGGAAAATGGCCGATGTCTGCCGGGCTGAGCTGTGGAAAACGTCGGCCCTCCACCTGCCCAGGAGGAGCCTCCAGCCCGCGCATAAACAACAGCATCCAACCGCCATGACGCGCACCTTTATGGGGTAATCACAGCTTAATGGACGGACTGAAAACATAAAATCCAGAGCTCAACCTGGACATTGTGTGCATGGTCAGAGATCCGTGACCTTCAACCAGAATGTATGAATAAATCCCTGCAAACGTCACCGTTTCCCCTCAGACCCTGAAAACATTCAGCAAATCTGGGGATTAATCTCCAAATGACACTCGGAACACGTTACGTAATCTGAGCAACATCCTGGTTTGAGGAGAGACGCCCGATGCTTTTTCACCAGCTCAGGCGGGAACGTGGATCCTCATCTCGACATAGCTGACATGCCTGACATACTGCTGCTGTGAGCTGTAGGTGCACACACACAAAGGCCCGGCCTGTGTCCGCTGTCCGGGCCGCACGGACGGCGCCGCGGACGGACAGATTCCCACGCAGAAAATAAAAAAAACACGGAGACACAGACAAGGAGTCGGACTGGAGCAGGACTCATCCTGGACACGGTGCCCTTGTCCCGCTGCCAATCTGCCCAGGTGGAATCCATCCTGAGCATGATAACCTGGGCAGAGCGTGTGTGTGTGTGTGTGTGTGTGTGTGTGAGAGAGAGAGAGAGAGAGAGAGAGAGAGAGAGAGAGAGAGAGACGGGAAAACGTGGTGGGAGTTTGGAGACGATAAGAATGTTCTCCTCAGGTTTTTGTCAGTCAGAGATAAATTTCCCATGATTGATGCATTTAAAAATACTCTCCCCGGGGGCTCGTTGCTGCTCGTTATCATTTTGTTTGTGCGTCCGCTGGAATGTAAAGGGTGGGGCCGTGCACACAAGGTGCTCTCGGGGGCCAGAGGCTTCAGGGATGTGCGCGTGAGGAATTCGCTGCTCTTCCTCCACCTCCTGCCCGTGGAGATGGGGTCAGATGCCTCCCGTGATTTCATTAGTGCAGTAATTCCTCGGCGGGGAGAGGAGCGTGCACATGCAGAGGTGCAGCGACGGGCCCGGGAGGGCTGCAGCACGGTGCTAACACGGTGGCCGGGTCAGAGACGGGGCCCCTTACATAACCGGACAGGGGGCCCTGCCGGTCGCAAAGAGGCTGCGGCGTCTGCAGACACTCGTTTATCAGCTCGTTTCAGAGAGCTGTCATCAAATTAGTGGGTAATTTTAGCTGCCTCTCCTGCCCTGAGCTCCTCCTGCAGCCTGGATTCTCCACCAGCTCCACTCCACCACCGCCCGTTCGCTCACACCATCCACCAAATATCCATGATGGGATCAGGGCAAATCAACCAAAAAGACTGATTTGGACCATTTGGATCAAATGATGCTGTTGATTTAAGAGCATCTTCTCTTCTGTTAGAGAAAATACAAACAAACACAGACAGAAAATATGTAAATAAAGATCCAATTATCCAGAAACGGGTTGAAAAAGGGAAAGATCTGATGGTGAACTCATAATAATCACATGAAAAAAGACACTTTGCTTGTTAAGGAAATGGTTTCCAGTCCCGGATCTTACTGGGCTACAAGTCGGAACCCTAAAAAACACATTCAGGCAATTGTTGCGCCGGTAAACAACCTCCCCTCCTCAACGCCTGGACACACACCGCGTTTGCACCACAACAGACGGCTATTTTTGGGAGAAGAGATGGAGGAGTTCAGAATTCAGGCCGGAGATGATAAAACAGCAGGAACCAACATCTGCCTGTTTGGCCACCTCAGGTGAAGGTAAAGGGCACATCGCTCCAATTCACCGCCAGTCTTCAACATGGGGGAGGACACCATTGAGAGGCGCACAGATAGACCAGAAATAGACGCCAGAAGCGGCGCTAAGCTTTCTCTCTCTCGCACACACACCATGTAGGTCACCTCCTCTGCTCGGTTTTTTTTTCCCCTCTAATGAATCATCACTGCTGAGAGCTGTGCACAGAATGAAAGATGTGTCATCCTCCCTCCATTTTGCTGTTTGTTTCCACGGCCTTTGTTCACAAAATTTGCATCCACGCGCAAACCCACGCGCAGGAGGACCCTCGGCCTCGACCCGCCCCGCTGACGCAAACGCCGATGCAGCTGCAACGCAGGAAGTGCGACAAAAGCTGCTCCTCGGTTCCGTCTCTGACCACAGAACTGGAAATAATACGTACAAACGAGCCGCATTACTCTAATTAGACACGCCAGATCCTCAGCTGCTCGGCCGGGGGCGGGGGGGGGGCTGCACACTGACGACGTGCACGTGCACATGTGAGCGCTGCACTGGTTTCCATGAAAATGGAGGACAGAGAGAGTGGTGCTCCTCCACCAACACCATAGCTGCATTTTCTCCTTTGTGTGACCAGTAAACGAGTAGATGTTTTGGGAGACGTCTTTTTCGGAGCATAAAAGTGGATTTTAACGACTATTTGTGATGTTTTCGCAGGTCGACCAAAGGAGGACTCCAGCCTGAGATTCCAGAGAGGGAGACCAGCACGCAGGCCAAAATAAGAAGCCTTTTACTCCCACCTCTGAGGAGCCGCTCCAGAAGATCACAGGACACCTCCCCAGATACACACCTCCTCCTTGGAGCTTATCAGCAATCCACCTGGAGGGTCACACAGGGTCGAGGAGCAAGCCCCAAAGACCGGAGGTCACGTTTCCTGTCCCGCGCGCTTGAGTTGGTCGACAACACCCCAACGAGCCCCAAAAAGGAAGTCACCTTTAGGCGAGGAACACAGTTCAGCGCGGTCTTAAAAAGGCAAAGGTTTCCTGGCCTGAGCCACCACATCCTGGACCGCCCCGGCGGCCCCAGCACAACCCCCCGCCCCACTCCCTGAAGCAGCTACCCTGCAACTGGTACTGTGACGTTTATCGGTGTTAATACTGAGGACAAGCTATATTTGTGCTAAACTCTTCTTTGTGTGTGTGTGTGTGTTTTGCACAAGTGAATAAAAACACACAACACACAACTCGAGCCACCAACACCAGTCAGTAAGCTGCACTTTTGAATCGTCCAAAAAGCTGAGAGAAAAGCCCGCCAGAGGGGGGGAAACATGGAGGCATCCATCCGTCCTCACGTCCCGTCCAATGGCTGAGCTCAGCGCAGGACAGCAGTTCTTCTCCTCGAGTCCAGATCCGGGCCGGAGCCTCCAGCGCCGATAAGAGCCGCAGCCCCTCCCGCCTCCGTCCGCTTCCAGATCCGTGCGAATGTCCTGCCTCAGACGCCAGCCTGTCGCCATCCCCATGGACACCGTCAAGATCATCCAGTCGGAGAAGTTCCCCCGAGAGTGTCCCGTGCCCGTCACCCAGCCGCGCTACGCCCCGCCCCCCAGGGTGGCGTGGGACGGCGGCGGTGAGGGCGAGATCATCGTCAACCAGGCCTGCAGCGACCTGACCCTGGACATGGCGGGATCGCCCCGGCCGATGGTGCCCCAGGTGGCCCCGGTGCTGCGCCGGGACCCCAGCTTCCTGGCGCAGCGCAAAACCAGTGCCAACGAAATCTGCTACCACCAGTTCCACTACAAGATGGAGGACGTGATCGTCAACCAGTACGTGCTGCGCTCCGCCTCCACCTCCTCCTCCACCTCCTCCTCGTCCTCCTCCTCCTCCTCCTCCTCCGGCCCTGTGATGCCCTGCGAGCCCCTGGACTGCCCCACCTGCGGCCACACCTACAACTTCACGGGCAAGCGTCCCCGCATCCTGTCCTGCCTGCACTCGGTGTGCGAGGAGTGTCTGCAGATCCTCTACGAGTCCTGTCCCAAGTACAAGTTCATCTCCTGCCCCACGTGCCGACGTGAAACGGTGCTGTTCACCGACTACGGCCTGGCTGCCCTGGCCATCAACACCAGCATCCTGAGCCGTTTGCCCGCCGACCCCAACGGGCCCGTCCAGTGGGGGGGGGACGCCGACCGCAGCTGCTATCAGACTGTGCGCCAGTACTGCCAGTCGGCCTGCACCTGCCACATCGCCAACCCTTTGTCCACCTGTGGCATCATGTAGACC
>BJFM01001743.1:80429-92457 GCA_016586285.1 Arothron firmamentum
CCAACCCCCCCCCCCCCCCCCCATACACGTACAATAAATAAATCCCCCCACAGATGTTATCTCTATATATTTAATAGCACAGATGGATGCTGTGTGGGACTAATGGATGCTGTCAGTTGAATAAATAGTATATAAATGTATTTTATGTATGGACTGGACTCCTATTCACCCTTTTTCATTTGGTTGGATGTGTTTGTCATTGACATCTCTTTACATGGGAATGCCAGGGGAGGATTATCCCCCCAACCTAGGTGAATAAAGAATAAATAAATGATTCAAGAGACTCTGCCTGCACTTCTTATCCAGCAAAGAGCAGCATTCTTTCATTATTTAGACCAGCGCGCCATAAAACAGAAGCTGTCCTTTCCTGCCTTACAGGGAAGGTTCAGCCAGGAATCAGAATTATGTATTGTTTCTTCTAGACTTGACAAGACTGGATGTTTGCACCTAAAATGGACTTTAATTGAAGTCATTCTCCTCCAGTCTCTCTATTTTGCTCGGCTCTGATCATCCAAATGGTAAGGTCGATTATTTGACCATGACTTTAATTTTAACTCCATGAAGCCCATCTGGAGGAACAGTCACCAAGCACCTTTCATGGAAACCATTTATTGATGCATTTATTCCAAATCTGAAACAATCTAAGAGTTCGCTGACTAATATTCTCAGGCTTGACGGCCCGTGCAGACAGTGTTTCAGCATCAGGCATTTGATCCAAATGAAGAATGTTTCCTTCACGATACAAGAAGAAATTATTCCGTTTAACATGCACTATAAAGAACATATGCACCAGTTTCTTTCCTCCTTCTCAAGTTTGTGTTTTATCAAAATAAATATTGCACTCGAGTGAAGCGGGCACAACAGCGCCATCGTGTGTTGAGCTCTATAAAAGGCTGCAAAACGTGCATCCCATCGTTCACGGAGACACGGTTTTCTTCTTGTTCCTCCTGAACAGCTGGCTCAGCCGCAGCCGGGCCTGTTTTCCCTCCGTCGGCTGCATCTGTTGGCTGGATGAAAAATTGATGAAACTGAGCTGAAGCCGCCACACGAAGCTGCTTCTCAGGAGGCCAAAAAGAGGACAAACTGTTCAGGAGGAACAGACTGAAGGTGAACCCCTGCGAAGCTTCTGCTGCGCGTTAGAGCCGGACCGCCGCACCAGCGGGTTGGAGGACCAAACAGACCCATGCACGCTGCTCATGCTGCACCTCAAAGTCTGTAAAAGGAGGCCACATCTCACCTTTTCACGTCCTTCATGACTGAAAAATGTCTTGTAAAAGACCCGATTTTAGTCTTCCAGCTCCGGCTAAGAGTGTTCTTCTTCTCACCATCGGTTCCCTAAAAAAGTAAAAGCATAAACATTTGTCTACCAGGATGAAGAATCAGAAGTTAAAGCTGATTTGAAGCCATTAAACAACAAATTGTCTAAATTATTTAGAGTCACGTGTCACGTGCACTTACCTGCTTTTCCAGGTCTTTATTTAGCTCTATCAGCAGGTCATCTGTACTCAGATGCTGCCCCCTGCAGGCTGCATCCTTCATCCCTGCAAGAAGAACACACACACACACACACACACACACACACACACACACACACACACACACACACACACACACACATTGATTTACAATTGTTCTTCTTGAACAAACAGACGTTTCTTTGCTGCTGTTTAACAGACTCGGTTCAGAGTTGCTTTCAATCATTAACCAGCTTCTGCAGGATTTTTCTGCTAAAGCTGCTTTTCTTCCTGCTCCCACTGTGCACGTTTCTTTCGCCCGTGTCCGAGCGCCTCCTCCCCTGCGTCTGATGGTCCTTCTCTGCCTTTCGGCAGGATCGTCAGAACCGTTAAACTCCAAACTTCTGTCTCAAAATTCTCCCCGTCAGATGTGAAAGTGGAGCAAACGGGTGGGTTGTGACTCACTCAGGTGTAAGGTTGCAACGTTTGCGTCTGACGCTGATCTCTGCCTGAAGTGTGTGTGGAGGGCCCTGGGATGCCTCCCTTCACTGGGACTCCTCGCCTCACTTGTGTTTTCTTGCCTTTGTCCCGGCGTTCCGGCAGCTCCAGAGTCAGCCTGGCAGGAGTCAGAGGTCTGAAACGCAGACAGACAAGAGTCCTGGTTCCATTCAGGCCACAACACCGTACCAGGACGCCGACCCGGGCCGGGTTTCTAAAGCCGACCTGGTGCGACACCTCCAGGACGGGCTCAGCCTGGCCCGCCTCCGCTTCCAGGTGCGTCTGCAGGACGTCCTTCTGCCTTTGCAAGGCTTGGTTGTGACGCTGTTGTTCGGCAAACTCTTCCAGCCTCTGGCAAACGTGCTCCAGGTAGCAGAGTCCTGGACTCAGGCCTTTCGCCTCGTCCTCACTCAGGTCCTGCGGATCGTTGGAGAGAAGGGAACATGCAAACCAAAGGTCACGGGTGCCTGCGTGTCCAGCTCCACCTGCTTTGTCACATTCACCTGTTTTCCAGGTGAAATGTGCTGTCTTGGTTTTCATTTCACTCACTTCATTTTGTGCTTTAATTGTCGCTGGCTGTGTGCGTGTATTCCCATTTTCAAGATGTAAAATGTGCAAAATGAGTGAAAATGAAAGGTCAGTTCGGTCGGGTCTTGCGTGCGCGTGCGCTAAAGCTTTTCAAATTTAGCGTAAGTGTGAGGATTTGTCTCACAGCCTCATTTTAGGATGAATTTACGTCAAAAACGGGACGTCATTTAACACTTGAAATGAATGAGTGAATGAATGAAGTCAACCTGTTTAGGCAGAAAATCCAGATTGATGTCTGAGCTGGTGCAGCGAGCACATGTGCACGGTCAGGATCATGAAGACCGCGTGTCATGAGGAGAAGGATGAGGTTTCATTAAAGAAAATTATTTTGTCAGCCAGCTAATTTAGGTTTTTACCCTTTTAAGTCTGGAGCTCAAAGACACACACACACACACACACACACACACACACACACACACACACACACACACACACACACACACACACACACACACACAGAAACTAAAAAAAGACTTTTGAAGGTAATTAAGCATAACTGAGGCGGTGAGCTGATTTTATCCATCCTTTCCTTCATCTGTTTAACAAGGAACCTTCGTTTGTCTGATATTCTGATGGAACAGGCTGCTTCCTACTGAACTCTCCGTCATTCCTCTCATGCCCGTGGGCGTTAAGTCACCTGGGCAGACTGGTTTCTGATCGTGCGCTCGTGACGGCCTGCGAGTGTGAAAGGCATCCTGGGTGAATCACGCCAAGCCTCATTAACTGTGTTGCGACTCCAGTCAAAACAGAGGCTTCGATACGCTTCTGTGACTTTCTTCACAACCTCCCCGTCCACAGGTCTGCCACGTACAAGACCGCGCACGTTGCTGCTCAACTGGTCCCGAACGGAAGCAAAGAGTCATCATTGACGCACTAAGCAGAGCTTCATTTTAGTTCAAACCCTCTCACCTCTAACTTTCTGTGAAACGTCAGTGTGTCGGAGGCGACGGACGACCAGCGCTGTCGAGTTAGCCTCATGGGCTCCGAAGGGTTAAACATCCTCCTCAGGTCAAATCTGTCTGACCTTTGCCCCCTCAGTGACTCTGAAGTGGGCCGCTGATGCGGCCGAGAATCCCTCCTGCGGATCTCCACCGCTGGTTTGTCCTTCAGATGTTTAGAGTTACTCCTCTGCAGCGCTGCCTCCACCTTTTGGTGCAAGATGTTGGAGTGGTCCTGAGCACCGCTGGGGGGGAGGCATGGCGAGAACGGCCCGGACGGCGAGGGACAGGAGAGGACAGAAGATTCTGAAGCCCGAGCGGATCCGTCTCTGTCTGGCGTGAATCCGTCTAACTCGGTGGCGTCCGGAGAGACGGAGCTGCAGGTGGCGTGAAACGACATGTCGGAGCTCGCCATCTCCACCCCAGAGTCCACCGATTCGGAGCGCAGGTTGGTGGAAGGTGATGGAGAGGTTTCGTCATTCCTCCCGAGCAGCTCAGAGGAGGAGCGCTGGCCTTCCTTGGTTACCCACACCTCCATGAGGTTCCCAAAGCTCCTGTACAGGTTCATCTCCAAACGCGGCCCTGCTCCCTCCGTGTGCGGCAGGATCTAGGTTAGAGCTGAACTTGTGATGCAGATTTCAAAACATCCCCTCTGGTCCGCCTTTGTTCTTTTTGCCACACCCCCCCGAGCATCGGTCCTGTCACAGCGCGAGGGTGCATGTTCCTGCCTGCCAGAGAATCCTGGGGCAAAGGGTGACTCACCTGCGGCTCCATCTGACGTCCTGGATTTGTGGAAAACCAAAAGAAGCACACAAACAACCTGCATATTTGCGCTGCTGTCGGACTACTTCCGACTGAGACTTCCAGGTGCTGCAGAGGAATGCTGGGAATCCTTTCGCCTTTCGAAAGAAAGAATAGTTGAAAGTGTAAGCTCTATTTAGTCATATGCTCCAATTTTCAAAGAGGAATGTCAAGAATGGACACGCCTGTGATCTGACCTGATCTGTACACACAGCAGGTGAACTGTGGAAGGATTCAGCCTCACACACTCACCCGTTCACAATCCAGGAAACTGCTCTCTGCCTATAGTTCCATAATGCCAAAATTAATGTTTTTAACATTTAAATTCTGATGATTTATGATTTTTTTAAAAATAAGTGTACAAAGATTTTATGCACTCAACCTCATCTTTGTTTTCTCCGACATCTACAGACTTTGATTGCTTTTTTCTGTCCACAGTTTGTATTTGTAAGTTTTAGTGGCCTACTTTCTCTCTTGGCCACTAGAGGTCAGTATTGGGCAAGAAAAATTCTACGCGATTAATAAAAATAAAAAAAAAAACTAAAAATAAAAGGAAATTAAAAGCAAAATGTGCCATCACTTTCCTTAAATATCGAACGATAAATTAAAGTTTGCTAACAGATAATTTTCCTCTTGTTTAAAGAAAATAATCCTTAAAGTTGTCCAGTTTGGATTATGTTTTTCAAGTCGGAAAGTCGTATTTTAGTCGTATGTTACAACCAGCCAGCGATCCGGTTTAGGAGGTAAAGGAATTCAACCATCGAGCACAGACTGGTGCGCGCTGCATTTGTGCAAACAGGACAAATATCTCAGACATGCTTCAACTTGCGACATTAAACTGCTTCGACAAAGATTGAGCTCAGAAGTTCTCACATTTGAAAAAGAACGGAAGTCTTTATTCACAGACTTTGATTGTCACAGGGCATTAGGGGTAGAGGTGGAATTACTTCACATTATTGCAGTTCTCTGCTTTTTCTAACAAAATACGCGACCAACATTTAAATACCAGAAATGTCCACTAGATGGCTCTATTCAGCAGCTGCACAATTGTCACAAGGATGAAGTTGTTTTATAAATCATTTTAAAGGTTTGCGCCAGAAAATGGCCAAAAAGTCTACAGCTATAAAAACACTGAGAGGAAGAGAGAAATAAATGACTCAAGCACGATCCTGTTTCAATACGCATGCACAGTAAATCCATGCTCATGGGAACGGTCATTTAACGTCAGTCGGCCCGTGTCGCTGGTGTATGACACTAAAAAGCGTACAAGTCGCTTGTTTTGCACCTACAAGTTAAAGACGCTATAGGAATTAGGAGTTGGAGAACATTCTAGAGGATGAAAAGAAGGAGAGGCGACTATTTACAGGCAGCACAAGTGCAAACAGTCCCACATTTATCAAGCTAATAAGGAAATGAACCAGTGTATCACATCTGCATGGGTTCCTTTTACAGATAATCTGTGGCCAGATTTCAAAAACACACAGATAAAACTACATATCTATGTATTTTAAAGTCGGGAGGGCTGATTTCATGGCCGGGCGACCAACACGAGATAGCAGCTTTGCATCCCAGACGGTTTCATTACCGTTGAAGGTCGTGGCAACTCGACTGGTTTTATTATGGCTGGTTTTATTTTTAATTTTTTCCCCGGCTGTGTTTAGAGCATGCACTGATGGTAAAGAGGTAATACGCACCTTCAGAGCAGACGGGCTTGTGATGATTTCTGCAGTATCTGTTCAGTCCCTGACTGGCTGGTTTTGGTGTCTGCTAAATTAACAGCTGTTGTAAAGCCTGGTGAAAGGTGGCCACTCACAAAAGAGTCATTTGTCGTGCAGATGTCTGGTTTTGCTGTGACAGTTAGCCTCTTCCACTCTGTCCTCCACCACCTTTAAGCTTCATCGACCTGATGGACTGTACCAACATCCCCACCTGTGATTTGTCCAAACGCAGCCACTCGGAAGGTCGTTTGCATCTGAAAAGCAACGGTGGAGAGTCAGGGTCTTCGCACAGTGAAGAAAGGATGAGAGGTTCTGGTTCCTACCTCCTGCTCTGAGCTCCAGGGTGACTGGGAGGAACTGTCTCAGTCCTGGGGGACGGATCGGCTGCTCCGAACAGATTAGCCCAGCGAAGTCCACCCTGATGTGGACTCTGAGGCCGGACACAGGTTGATGCTCTCAGGCTCTCCGGGCCTCCGTCTCCCCTCTGTTCATCCCACCTGCTGCACATACTGATTTGAGACCAGTTGTCTGCGTTACTGCAGCTGCACTCCTCTTCATCATGCATCCGCCCCCACTCTGGAATAGGAGCCAACCCTGGGCTCCTCTTGGACGTCCTCCCCTCACACTGAGAACCAGGAGACTCTTGGTGTGGGGTGACCCCCTGCTGTGAAGCTGGCTGGCCTCCGTGGGTGCGCGCTGCCTTTCTGTCCGCTTGCAGTAGCGGCCAGCTGGTCACCAGGAGCGCTGAGCACGGCGGCGGCGGCGGAGACGCGTCCTCATCGGAGCACAGCTGTCTGGTCAGCAACAGGCGGGGCTCCAGGAGCAGGTTGAGGTCAAAGGGCAACACAGAGAGGGGCTGCAGCAGCAGTAACAGCTCCTGAAACAAGGGCCGGCACTGCCCCAGCGACATGGACATGAATCCCCAGGAGTGGTAGTTGGCTGCCACCACGTCTGCAGAGAGAGATTTGGGATGGGTTTGAGGAGATGCTGCGGAGACCCCTGGAGGTCAAACTTCAAGCTCTAGTTTATGAGACAGCACACATCTCTTTTTTGCGAGGCTGCAGAGCAGCCCACACCTGGTGAGAATCTCATCTGACCCCTCCGTTACGACTGCTCACCTGTTTGACTGTGGAGGTGACTGAGCCAGAACTCCAAAGCTCTCAGGCTGAAAGAGAGCAAACGGACATGAGCACGAAGAGCTTAGCGGGTTCATTAGCATTCGTTAGCTTCGTCTGCGTGGTGACGGGCATCTTTACTTCAGCAGGCCCATGATGAAGGCTCTCAGTCTCATGCAGTGGGTGGCCAGCTGCGGACACAGCCGGATTTTACACACCAGTCTGTGAAGGACCTTTGTGGAAGGACCTGGAGTTGGTCAGAAAGGCTTTGAGTACCGTCTGACACAGCGTTTCTGAAGTACAAAACAGTCTTCGGACTTTTACCGATTCTGGTGGAGACTTCCACGACGCTCCACGGGTGATTGCGCCTCTGACCTATGATGAGATCTAGCTTGTGATCCCTGAGGCCATCTTCCAGAATGTTCTGGATGGAAGGACACAAATGTTCCAGGACCAGACCAGTGATTGTGGGGCTGCGGGAGCTGTTGCCCAGTCGCATCTGAGGCCCGAGGAGAGAGAGATGAAGTATTCAAGTGTTCAGTTGTTACATTTAAGCAGCATCGGTTTGACACTTTTCCATGTCTGTGTTCTGGGAGAGACAAACCTTCTCTTCAGGGTCTCTGCTGCTGCCAAAGTGTGTCATGATCAAATCCACAGCCCGACTCACAGACCTCAGCAAACCTGGAGGCGGAACACACACCACGTTTAATGTTTTCAGACTTTTAAACGCGCCAACACGCAAACGAGATTTGAAGGGTTTTGCACGATGGCGTTTTCACGTCACAGGAATGTAAATGTGAAGGGGAAGTGGGGAAGAAGTGGGGATTTCAGCAGCAGCCCTCTGACTCTCCTCCCTGCATCTCACATTCGCCAGCCTCTGCAAACGTCCTGCTAAATTCTTCATGCGTGCTGATGCAGCCTGCAGGGCTGCAGCACACAGCAGGCCTCCCCACCTTTGATTATCTGCCGCCAAACACATCACAGTTGCCATCTAGAGTGAGCGAGCGAGCCGATGAGGCGTTTTATGAAGCAGTCGCATCCTGCATCGTGCGTTTTCTCTGCTCTGCGCCGCTCCGGCTGTCACACAAGCGCAGCTACGCAGCAGAAGCCTGGGCCAATCCCATGCAGCCAGAGTTAAAAATAGGCCATGTTTGAGCGGAAGCCCCTTCAGGGTACGGAAGGCACTGCTGCATAAAAGCTCATCATCGCGGGCAGACAAAGCATCCCAGGAGGGAGGCTGTGCGTGCGGTTGCCAGGTGAGGCCGTGCGATCTCACCTCTCCTCTGAAGGTGGCTGATTGACATGGATTCATAGGAGGTGTCGGGCGAGAGGCGGAACTCCGCGGGCGGTTTGTCGCTCAGGAGCAGCGACTCGCCGGGTTGGCCCGTCCTGACAGGAGCAGCAAAGGGCAGCAGGGAGCCCAAAGACGACAGAGGGGCCACGGAGGATAAGGCAGCTGCAAAACCGGCGTGGAAAAAGCCCGGATGCGCTGCTGGCGTGGCCCTGGGGGGCAGCGGGGGCAGCTGCTCTGGCTTTGTGTGTGTGGAGGGAGACCAGCCATGGCTGGGAGCAGAAATGGGTAACGTGGGTGGAGTCTGACAGACGCGTGAATGGTGAGAGCTGTGTGCTACGTCGAACGCGCTGGTGTAGTTCAGCTTAGGGGTGAGGTTATTCAGGTCCTGGTAGGTGGGGATTTTAATTAGGGTGGAGCAATTTGGAGGCGGGGTGAGAGTGAAACTGATCTCTGAGCGTGGGCTTGCGTCCTCCAGGGCCTGGTTCTGTGGGTGTTTGGGGCTGACACGACGTGCGTGCATGCTGCTTTTTGACGTGCACGGACTGAAAGGTTCTGGGATCCGGCTCGACTGGCTCCAGGTGTGTCTGCGGGCCAGCCACTCTGGACTGGGCGTGCAGCTGGAGCAGGTGTCGGAGCTGGAGGGAGGCTCCAGGAAGACGGGGTAATGGCTCCCCATCGGCGAGAGCTGCAGAGACGAGAAGCAGCGACTGCGTTTGCCCTTGAATTTGGAGCCCGGCTGGGAGGTGCCGGCCTTGTGGCTCTTCTGACTCATGTACTGCTCCAGCAGGCAGCCGACCTGCGCAGCCCCGGTTTTGCCCGTGGGCACCAGGACAAAGGGCTGGATTGGCAGCGAGGTCGGCCTCTGGGGTTTGCCGTTGGTCTTCGCTTCATTTCCCAACAAACACGCTCCTGACAGAGAAGAACACCAGAGTTGGAATCGCTGCAGCTTCACAGCTAACACCTCATCTCCAGCTTACCCGTCGGAGCACCAGCGCCACCGTGCTCCTGCTCCACAGACGCAGGCTGTGTCGCTGCGAAGCTTCTGGCTCGGCTTCTGCTGCCCACTGGGCTCTCCTGGCCTGTGCACGGGGAGAAGCGTGCGCGAGAGAAGCTTTGGAGGCTGTCTGTGTGTTTCTGCTTGCAGAGGGCTTTCAGGGTGGAGGTGGCGGCAGCCCGAGGATCGCTGATCCGAGAGCGTTCGGACTCTGCAGAGGAGGAACGCTTCTGCTCCGGCTGCTCTTCCTCCTGACATGAGATGCAGAGAAAGATGGACCAGTTATCACATGTGCACGTTTGGACTCAAACCTGCCACATTACCTTGTTGAGGTCTTCAGCCGGTCCCTCTTTGTGGTCACACAGCTGGTCCTCGGCGGGTATGCAGGGGCCACTCCTGCTCCGGCCCTCGGGACAGCTGTTGTTGCTGGACCAGGCGGGGCTGGGAGACTGGGACGACAGGTCACAAGTCACCAGCTTGTAGTACTTCTGGTTGGTTCCTGTGGCCAAGGAGGCCTGGCTCTGGAGGCAGGCGGTCAGGTCGGACAGCTCCAGGGAGGACAGACCCTGGGGCAGCGCTTCTCTGGAGTAAAGGTTGCAGTTGGAATCCAGACCCTGAGGAGACCAGCAGGGCGAGGAGGGCGACGTGTCCTCCCGCTTGGCTGAAGACACAGGTTGGAGGCGGAGGAAAACGGATCCCTCAGAAGCTTCTGCGGGGTGAAGTGCAGGACTGAGAAGATCGTGAGGCGTGGCGGGGTTGTTGCTCCTGTTGTAGATGGTGCAGAAGTTCACCAGGATGCCGTCGGAGCTGTTGCAGGACGAGTCGCTGCGTGGGTAGGACTCCGGGGAAGCCCGGTGTGGGCCGTGAACGCAGCAGGACTCAGGGGCCCTCAGCCTGCCTGGATCCTGATGAGGGCAGTCGCGCTGGTAGGAATACTGGGGCTGGTTAGAGAGCCACTCCTGGTCCCCGTCGGGACCCAGAACTGTCCCTTCGCTCGTCCATTCGGTGCCCATGTGCTCCTGGGACAGCTGGTAATGTTCAGCCACCATCCTGGTGCTCAGAGGCCAGTTGGAATTCCCCTGCAGCACAAACGCCGAGTCCTCGCGGTACTTGTGCAAATTGCCTCCGTCGCTGTCCTCATCTTCCTCGTCGTCGTCCATCTCCGAGTTGGGGAGGAAGGAGTTGTGGGAGCGGGCGCTGCCTCTGGCCTCGGGCTCCTCCTTTAGCTGGGAGCTGGCCTCCTCGGGCGAGGAGGTGGAGTCACACCTGCCGCTGCTGTCGCTGCCTCCCTCCTCCTCCCCCCGGTCCTCGCTCAGGCTGCCGTAGCTGCTGGAAAACTGCCGCCTGCCCCCCGCGAAGGCCTGATCCCGGTTAAGTGAATCCTGTTCCGGAAGCGACACGGCCCGGGTCAGCCCCACGGAGAAGAGCCGGCTGGGCCGTTTGGCGGAGCTGCAGAGGGCCTGGACGGGAAGCTGCCAGGTGGGAAGCGCGACTACAGGGAAGCTGCAGGCGATCAGGGTGTCCCCTGAGAGAGCAGATGCTCCTATCATGCTGCTGGGTGAGGCCAGGCCCTGGAAACCGCTTCCATCCTCCTAAAATAAAATAAAGAAACCCAGAAACAGAATTAAGGGGATAATGATGTGATGACGGGCTTTGAATGTGAAGACTCCAGGAATCTTTGGGTGTGATCTGGATGATGGAGAGCTTGATTCTCCGCCTCACAGCTCTTCCTCGCTGTGACAGAGACGAACACCACCACCACCACCACCACCACCCCTTCCCCCGGGAGCTAATTACGGGTTTTGTTTTGTGAAGGAAAAACAGATCTGCCGTAAGATCCCAACAGAACTGAATAATATGAAAACAAGAGCGACGGCTGCAGGCTGCCTCTCCTCCGGTCCTCCAGTCAAAGTCTTCCGCTTCTGGACGAACCTCCACCATCCAGTCAACCATTAACAGACCCCTCCCGCCGCCGCCTGGACCAACCAGCGTCTGCCTCTCAGCCGCTCTGTAACTAGGGCAGCTGCACTGCAGAGACGCTCCACGAAAACACACTTTTACTCCTTCCCAGCACGTTCTGACGCTGCCTTCTCAGCTGGAAACAATGATGTGAAAATGAGAATAATAACAATAAACCCTCCCTCGGTAACCACGGAAAAGAAGCTTTGCATGTTAAATAATTAAACTGTGGATTCGGGCACAAAGAAACCCAAATTAGAAGATTTTAAATGTACATTGGCAGTAATAATTGAGGTTGCTAGGATACCAACCTGCCCCATTTACTTATATCAGCCTGTAGCGGAGAAGCCTTCGATGCCATTTAAGAGAAGTTATGTTCTCCTCCATGATGGGATGAACATGTAAAAGAATCCCTTCATTTCATCCCTGTTGGTTTCATAGATTTTGATCCTTGAAACCAGAACTTTCTATAAACAGATTTTTTAAAAATAAAAGCAAAGTGTTTGATCCAATAATACCGGACTGGCTATTTTTAAAACCAGCCTTTATTTATTTATTTATTTATTTATTTATTGCAGATTGCTTAAGTCCAAAATGTGGCTTGGCTCTCAGCATCGCTGTTGGAGTAAATCAGAATCAGAACATTTCAGTAATAAACGTGGGGGGGGG
>BJFM01001743.1:92477-108910 GCA_016586285.1 Arothron firmamentum
GACGCAGGAAGTTGAGCTGTGAAAGTAGGCCAGGCTGTCTGCAGAGTCAGATCAGACAGCACTGATGCACCTCGGCATGATTAACCGAGCCGCCTCACTGGAAACCCTGTCGGCTCGGAGCAGCGTCACTGGGCGGACTGGGGGCATGCAGGGAAGCCTCGTCTGTTGCTGAAAAGTTGCAGTTAAAACTCTTGAGACGTGATCCGAGCCGAGCGACGAGTGTGCACAGAGGAAGGCGTGTGCACGGCTCAGAATAAGACCCGCGCATGTGACCAAAGGCGTCTCTGCATCACAGGCATCCCGCAAACCTCAGAGGGGAGACAGACATTAAGGCTGAAAACTGACTTTATGGGCCAGTAAACGGAACAAATCAGGTTGGGTGTGTGCTCCAGCCCCCTGCAGGTGATCTAAACCCGCGCTTTGCTCCAAAAACACATGCAAATAATAACAATTAAAAGCGCAGCCGGCGCGCCACTGACGTCACAGACGCGCGAGAAAGCTCGTGGTTGCGCCTCACTCACCTGAGATGCGGTTCTAAAATCAATATTGGGGGATTGTCCTCTGACACAGCGCACAGTGAGCCCGGTGCATCACCCAGGTCCGGACCGGAGACAGCACCCCAACGCCTGAGCGCCGGCTGTGACGTCACGGCAGAACTGACCAATGAGGAGGGAGCAGGCATGGTTATTATAGAAGGAATATAAATGATAGAAAGAAAGAGTAGTAAATTATTAAACCTTCTTAATGTTTACTTTACTTTACTTTTGTTCTACTTACTCTTCGGTTAAGATTTTATCAAAAAATCCTTCAAGCGGATGAATGAAGCTAGTTTGAAATATGCGTGTAATAGATCCTATAATATTCATCTAAGATTAATTTTATATTGTGACATTTTATATTAGTGTAATTCGATCTAATTGATGAATAGAAATTTGTTTTCAGTGTCAAAAAAATCCTTCATATTGATATGGCTTTTGCGCCCTCTGGTGGCCAAAGTGACTAACGCTTCAGCCGTTTGAACGTCACTTCTTGTAGATTTTCTCAGTTTAAACCTTATTAATTTTAATTTCAGAAAGATTCTCAATGTGTTCTGCTTTTCTTAATAAATCGTGACCATTCCTACATAAATAAATGTGCAACATAAACTCCGACCCTTTTTTTAAACCAACATTTTTTAGACTTTAATAGAAAATAATAAAAAAATATATTTATTTTCATCTGCGAGGGCCAAAGGAATTTCATGAGCTCTCAATTTTCTTATACTCATTCTTTAACAAAAAATAGATGGTACAACCTCTAGAAAATGAAGCAGAATAGCACATCTGAGTATTTACACACTTTACAATATGTACAAATAAATATATAAAAACAACATGAACCAATAAAGTCAGAGCACCTCCCAAACTTGGTATGAGCAATTGTATTTTCTGATTTAAAAAAAACATTCACATTCACACAGCTAATTAAGGCCTGAAAAGTCAATCTAACTGCTGATGAGTGGTGGTATTTATGGCTTTGTTTTGCTGCGCTGCAGATTTGGATCAGATTACACGAGCTGGACGCTGACGACCTGTTTGATAATCAGCCCTGCGCGTCAGCGATTTCAAAAAAAGTTGACTCAGATCAGTTCTGAGTTCTCCAAGGTCCCACTTTGGTGGCTGCAGGGTCTCATTTGGACTCCTGTCCCTCCTCTTCACGATAAGATGTAAAAGGAACAACTATTCTTCCTGTGAAAAGAACGAGGAGCATCTTTAGGCGACTGCACACGGCGGAATTGAGGTGGAATAGAGCAAAGATATCCTGGGAATCCTGGAGAGCCATGTTTGAGTCTGTACCTGCAGAATTTGGTGCCGCACTCCGAGTGCTCCCTGCAGCTGGCGCCCAGAGGCTTCATGCTGTTCCAGCGCCACAGCAGCGAGCGCTTGGTCCTCTGCAGCAGACCCTTCCAGTCCTTCTGGAGCGGCAGGGAAGCGACCTGCAGGGGGGGCCGGGAGACGAGCACGGTGAGCTGCGGGGACAGTCAACGAGCGTGACCCCCAGCTGCACGAGCTGAGCCTACCTGAACGGCACAGACGAGGGACAGGATCAGCGAGACCAGGACGATCCTCTCCTGAAGGGTCCTCATGACGTTTCCAGCACTGGGAAAGCGGTGCATGGAGGGGCTGAGATCTTCATCCTTGGTTCATCTATTAAAGCTTTTAGCTGGGCTGGGAGGAGTCAACCCGCTGACAGCTCCTTGATTTATTCCCCTGTTTGTGCCATAAATGAGTGCGTTTGATCTCTAATGAAATCCAAGTTTTATCTCCACAGCTGGGATCAAAGGTTATCGGCCTGCAGCCAAAGTACACTTTAACCCAGCAATTAAGGACAGCTCCACGTCGGAGGTGTCTGACGGTAATCCAAGGTGCCCGCCGCTGGAGGGGACGCATCCGTCCTTCTGTTATATCCTCCTGACGACCAGAAAAGGAAAAAATAATAAATTGTCACATTACATTAAAAAAAAATAATAATAATAAAAAAAAATCCACTCTTTTTAAGGTAATGAAAATACTGAAAACATTTCAGGTTTACAAATGTCCTCCACAGAGGACAACTGGTGGTCAGGAGGACATACCGGTATTCCAACTCAGGCTTGACCTCGTGACCTTGAAGGTGACGCGATGTGCCCACATCTCAGCTGGATGCTGAACCATGAGGAAGGTTGTGAGGGGAGTTCCTCACCAGCCGGTGAGGAAAAACAGGCTGAACATCTGTGGCCCTGTGTGAGGAATTAAACGTTATTCTGCCAGGACTTTGTTTCCAAATGCTAAGCTAAGCCAATCACCTCCGTTTTAATCTGAGCTCACACTGATACCAGCCGACCTGTGGGAGAATATCAGATAATTAAATAACTGAAGCTGCTTTTTCCATCTGATGTCAGGTGTTGCTTCACACTAGTTTGTAGTTTCCTTCCTCATTTGGAGAACGAGGATGGAAACTACGGTTTTCCTGACTCATCATACGTGCAGGGGCGTGTTCGTGTGTGAGTGCAAGCGTTTTATAACAACGTCTACTAATAAAATAATCAGGAGAACGACGTGACTGCACAAAATGATGAAATCAACAGAGTAAATTCTGGAAGAGAAGAGAAGCATCAGGACGGAAGAATAAGCTGGTTTATTGTTTTAAATGTGCAAATTCCGATTCGTGACCTCTTTTGAGAGTGTAAACAGACAGGGACAAAATTAACACTGGAAAATTAGATATTAACACACACACACACATAGTCCACTCAAGGTGAGATGAGAAAACTGCTCTTTACGCTGAAGGATTGGGATCCACTCAGGATTAAAGTGATGACGTCGTTCTTAATGTTTTCTGCTGGATCCTGAAACCAAACTGATTAAAAGAGCGGCTCCAGCAGCCATTGTTAGAAAACCCAGGAATCAGAAAAGTCACATTAACCACTTCTGAAAGGTTTCTTTATAAGCCTCAACATGAGGCTCCCTTAAAAGAAGCGAAGCATTAAAAAAACACATCCCATCAACGTTGGATCACATTCTCTCACACACAAACACTGCTTTTATTACATTAGTGCTGTCCTGCTAATTATATAAACATTTCAGTGGTTTAAATTTGAATAATTTATCAATAAAATCTGCGTTTTTTCTTAAAAAGCATTAGTTATTTCACAAACTGGCAAAAAAGCGCAACGTTCAAAGACGAGTCTGCTCCCCCCTGCTTAAACATCACTTGGCAGTGCAGTTGAACTGAAGGTCAGTAGGGTTGCACTAAAACACGGCGGCGGCCTCAGCTTTGATCATATTTTGAGTGAAGATGAAAGAAGAGGCTGTCGCTCTGCTGCGGTGCTCTGGAAGACAAAGACAGACCACAGGTCACGTCGAATCTGACCAATAACCCAACTGGACGGACAGGAACGCGCTTGCGTCGGCGCCTCACCTCGGGACGCTTGTGCCGACACATCAGGAACGCGAAAACCAGTCCCAGGAGGCAGCCCAGGCCGATCAGCACGAAGGGAACGTGCACGACTACTTTCTGCACGGTGACGACCCCCCGCAGCTTCTCGGCCGCCTCGTCGTCGATCAACGCGCTCTGAGGGGACAGAGACGAGACGAGGTGTGTTTAAACACACACAAAAGGGGCTTGTTACCATTGAAAACACTCCAGTGTGTGTGTGTGTGTGTGTGTGTGTACCTCATTAAGATAAACCACAGGAAAGACCAGCGTCTGAACGTTTCCTGTTTGACTGGAAGAGAAACAAAACTCAGGGGCCAAGGGCGTGATAACGAGAACAACCAGCGCACGGCCCCTCCATAACATTCCAGTTCTCGTGCACGGCGACTGTAACGTAAACCTGAATTCATCACTGATAACTGGTGTCTCATTCAGGTGCCAAACAGATGTGTAACGTCCAAAAGTCCTTTCCTGATGATGATGGTGGCACCGGCGTTTTTTTTTACTGGCAACCAGGAAATGACGGTGCTGACGGTGAGGACTCACATACCTGTAGACGGGGACTTTCTCCACGTGCACGTTGATCTGGAGCCGCTTGGCTGCCTGCAGCACCACGCCGGTCAGCTGCAAATCAGAGTTTTTATTTGGTGAAAAGGTTCGGCAGCCCTGCGTTACCGTCAGCGTGCACGCCTCATGTGGAGAGGATCAACAAAAGGAGGAAGGCGGTAAAATCAGCCGCCCAGGAGGCTGCAGAGGGAGCGCCAGCGCATGATTTAACGGCTGGACTTTGGCCGCTTTGCAGTGGCGGCTGTTTGTTTACTGGTTTCACGACTGGCAACTGGGAGACCTGCAACCCAGTCTGGCCGAACAGGCTGAACAGGCAACCCAGCTGGTTCCTGCGAACCCGACGGTGGTCGTCCCCGTCCTCGTCGTCCTCCCCCGCCCCCCCACCTCGTCGTATTTCCCTCCAGGTCTAACTCGTGTTTTTTGCCTGCTTGAAGTTCTGCTTCATCGTTTATTCTTTGCACTCTGACTCATTTTTGACCTATGTTGAAAAGATGTTTTTGCACATCTTTGTGCAAGAGAAGCAGCATGTTAGCCCAGATTATTTCAAATGATGAAGGAATATGAAAGACTGTCGTGATCGAATCCTCCAGAGGCAGAGTTGAACAGTGGCTCAACGGCTCCTGGAAGTGGTGTTTTTTTTCCAGTCTGTTCCTTTTATGCAGGGGTCACTGCATGTTCAACAGAGTTATTACACGATAAGGCCTGATAAGCCTCATCAGAGCTTATCTTTGGTGACAGGACGGCACCAGGCACCTCAGCCACCAGGAAGCTTTGGAACCGTAAAGCACAGCGCCACCTGGTGGGAGACAGAACGTCTTCCCACCAGCTACAGCCTGGAGCAGAAAGAAGGAAGGCTGGGGAGGTGAGAGGCAGTTCTGGGTTCCTACCGGGTTGATATCGATGGCCGTCTGGTGCTCCTGCTTGTTGGGCTTCATCCCAAAAACAGCCTCCACGAACTTCTCCTCGGCCTGGTAGAAGTGCGGCGAAGACATGACGATGGGAGCTCCTGAATGCACAAAAGGTCACTCCAGATGAGGAAGATGTGTCTGGTTATTCTTCCCTCCAGCAGACGCCCCACCTTCTTTGCACACGCTGACGTCCAGCAGCCCAGAACCAGGGCAGTTTCCCGGCGGGACGCAGAAGCCCGCGTTGGCTGTGGTGTTGGCGAACACCTCGCTGGGCGGACTGAAGCGGTAGGCGGGGATCCCCTTCACCATCACATCCTCCTCATAGACGGCATACAGCGACCTTCCAGAGAGGCCCGACCACGGGTTAGCAGCTCCAGGAACCAGCCATTGTTGTTTAATGGTTCTAATCGTGACTTTATCGGCTCGACCAGCTCACCTGCACAGGTCAGAGGAGAACATGTAGAGCTTTTCGTCTTTGGTGACGACCGGGTGGAAGGAGGCACCGTTGGTTCCGTTGATCATGTTGCACTCAGCAGTCGACCACCAGTCCAGCGAGCTGGTAAAGGTAAAGCGAAGGTGGCTGTGAAATGTCGCAGGCGCGTGCAGCTAAACGGGTCTGGGCTGGCCATCCGATCTGCAAACACTGATTAACCCGCCTCTATCAGCAGGGAGAAAGTGCTCTTCATCAGCCTCCACTGATGGGATCGCAGACACACAGCAGCAGGTCAGGTCAAGCTAACCCTGGCAGGGGAGCAAAGAGGGTTACCTTTCACCGTTCCACGTCTCCACTCTGGCAAAGTCTCTGTAGTTCTGTTCACCGGTGAAGAAGACGTACTGGCCGTCGTTGGAAGCGTTGCTCTGTGAGAGAAACCCCCCCAAAATGGAATATTAATCCAGAACTCGCTGCAGACGTGAGGAACTAAGAAAACCAGCACATCGGTGTGAGGGAGACCTTGTAGAAGAGTCCAAAAACGTCATCCAGCTGAGGCTGAAACAGTTGGACGGTTTTCAGCAGGCTGTCTTCATAACCCCACAGCAGCTCTCCCACCATGCGCGTGGTGAAGACACCGACACCCAGCGTCCTCATGTAGGAGGAGATCAGATTGGCCACCACTGGAGTCCGGAACCTCTTCATCACCGTCTGAGGACAGAGAGACCGATATGAACCCATTTGCAGGAATACTTACAACAACCGCAACCGTGGTCATGTTTGGGTCTCGCACCACTGCAGGGATGTTGATCGTCCTGATGAGGTCACTTTCTGGACCACGGGACATTTCTGGCTGGAATATGTAGGTCTTTGTGTTGACGGCCGCCACCCTGGTGCCATTTGCCTGGAAGGTGACTTCCTCCATGGGCCGGTACTCCCTGCACAGACAGACATGGCAGAAAGATGAACACCATAATAAACATCTCAGTTGGTCTACAGTCAACAGTCACAATCATGAAACTGTGTCTGGGTCACACACTGAACAAAAACATAAACACCAGAAAATCCCTGGTTTTCTGACCCCCCCAGTAAAGCAAAACTGCACATTTCAGAGTGGCCTTTTATTGCGGCCAGTCTAAGACACGTTTGTGCAATATCAGCATCTTGATCTGCCACTCCCGTGACTTGGGATGGATTATCTCAGCAAAGGAGAAGCGCTCACTAACACAGATTTACACAGATTTGTGAACAAAATTTGAGAGAAATGGGTTTTTTGTGTATATAGAAAATATTTTAGATCTTTGAGTTCAGCTCATGAAAAAGGGGAGCAAAAACAAAAGTGTTTTGTGTTTATATTTTTGTTCAGTATAAAATGACTAACATCTCTGACCATGTGCAGCGTGCCCCACTTAAAGTGAAACTGAAGCTCCTGTTCAGCTTTGGGTGCAGAGAATTGTTTAAAAAAAAAAAAAAAAAAAAAAAACTCAGAGTAGAAGTCTGGGACCTTCTCAGTACTTAATCAGATATATTTTTGGGAACCAGGTAGGTTTTTTTTTTGCTTTTTTTTTTGCTATTTTGAGCTCCTCATTTCCCCGTACCTGCCAGAATCTGTGTTTCTGTTTGTTGACCGATCCCTTGTGTTTACCATGGTGTCTGGTTTGTTCTGCCTAACTGGACATGTTTCTCGTTGCCCGCCGGTCTGCTTCTGAGGCTCCTGGCTGCATCAGATCAGCAGACGTCCTCAGTTGTCCCTTGTGTCAGCACTAGTCGGTGTCACTTGGTCACTTCTGTCCTCCTCACAATTTTTCTTTCATTTCTTACCTTCTCGTTGTGTTGTTTCAGCTATGCTAAGCTTGCTCTCTTTATAGTGATCCCACTATTTTTCTTTCTTGAGTCTTCCGCTCACCTGTATGTATACGGGCCGACCTCCACCACAGCAGGCCTGTCCCCACTTAGCACCTCCAGAGGATTGGTCACATTAAAGAAGTAGAACTGCATGTAGATGTGGGCCGGTGGGTTCTCCCAGGCCTTAAATGCATCTGTTTCATTCTTCAAAACCACTTCCTATAAAGACAAAGGAAAGAGTTTGTGAGGAAGCTTCATCATGTGACATTACGTGATTTAAACCACAACTTTAGTCATAATGGTCATCATTTATTTCACAATACAGTGGAATGAGGATAAGTCACTTCAAATATAAAATATAGGAATAATTTAAGTGTAGTTTACATTTTAAGGAATGCGAGACATTCCGATCTAATCAAATCTCTGAAAGCTTAAATTTATTAAATATTAGTTAACTCTTTAGGTAGAGAAAATAATAAGGCCAATATTTTGGCTTATTGTTCTTTTTTTCCAGTAAAGCATCATTTGTTTAGCAGCTAACATTAGCAGTCACCACTGGGACTGATTGGGAAGACTGGCGCTTACCTTTTCAACCATCGACTGTAGAAGATGTGGAAACACGCCAGACAACACCAACGCAATGCCCGCAATTAAGAGAAGTATAGCAACAACCCCGAAGGTGTAAATGCAGCATGGTTTCATGGCGAAAGAGCAGAAGGAGCAGCTGCGGCCGTCCTTGGCCTCTCTCTGTGCCCTGGTTTGTTTTGATGACACAGGAACACGCCCGATAGAATGAAGATGCGGTTTCACTTCCGCTTTCGTCGACGGTGGCTCGCCTCTTGGCTTGCGATAAAACTTACAAAACATGTCTCGATAAGTTATAATCTACGTCGGTTGAGAATTCTAATAATATGTTATAATGAGTGAACAAAGACGTAAACATGTGAGACTGTTTTGGTTCTTTCCATATAAGTCGATCGCGAAGGCTCAGCTACATGCTAGTATTTATCTTGGTCAGTAAGTCTTTGTTTCAATCACGTGACAGGAACTAATTAACATATTTTTTGACCGTACAGTATATACGTATACAGTAGTTGGTTATACTGATGGGATTTTAAGAAACTATCCTGTGTCTACATAGATGCCGTAGGCTAAATTAATGTTGCAGCAATGAATGTAATAAGAAAATATATAGTTTGACAGTTATACACAAAAACATCAAAGACTCTGACGTTAAAATGAATGAAGAAAATTAAAAATAACGTCACCACACACACACACACAATCTTTAGATTGAGATTACATTCCAAATAAAATGATCGCTTTATCTTGTGCAAACATGGTGAACTCATTTGTAGGCACCACAAATCACCGAACCCTGGTTTCTGTATTTGTAATGCAGGGGAGAAAGAAAGAACAAATAATTGCACTGCCCAGTGTTGTGCTCAACAGATTTGAGGGCGGATTATCTGAGCAAAAATGTGGCCATAAAGAACTGACATGTTGAATCAGCAAATATGTGGTACACAGCAAATATGTAGTACTGCTCTTGGTCAATTCTACAAGATGCGTTTGAATTTATACATCACGTACGAATTCTCTCTTAAAAAGGACAAAATGTCTATAAATTAATATACTAACTGCATGAAAGTTTAGGGAAATAAATGCTTTATCAGTCCAAGAAAACATAATTAAATCGTTTTTCGTAGTTTACAGTAAAATAAATTTAAAGAATGAGGAAATTATTGAGAACATAAGTGGACTACATTTATAAGCCACTAGGTGGCGCCGTATCAACACTTTTCGATTGAAAGCGAAGTTATCGAGTTGAACCGTTAAATTTGTTGAATAACAACTCCAGTGACACATGGTGAGTGAGCAAATATCCCTGAATCTGTGTCATGCGTTTTTTTCTCTATTTCCTCCCCTGTGGTTAAGTAATTAATTAAAAGAAACCCAAATCAAATTAATTTAAAATTGCTGCATCTGTTCGACAGCCGGAGAACTCTTTCTATTAAACGTGCTCCAACACGCACATAATTTATGATAGTGCTGCTGAATCACAAATGAACACGACTCATCTGACTGTTTCTCAGTCAGGATGATGCATTCAAATTCCACAATGTAGAACTCTGGTGTTTATTGCAAACGTGAATAACGCCGCAAGAATTGGTGAATTGTGTATTTTATATTTGTCATCCACGTAATTTCTAAATCCCTTCAGGATGTCTTTGCTACATAGATTAAAAAATTTATTCTTTCAACTAAAAAAAAAAAAAAACAGCTTGTGTGCCACATGACAATCAGTTGACTTCATTATCTTTTTCCTCCCAGAATTCAGAACTCAGCTTTTTTTTTTTTTTTTTTTTTTTTTGGAAAAAGTTCCTTCTCTGTGTTGTTGTCAACCTGACATTAAATAACAAATCAAACAATAAAAATAAATAAGTGTTGATGAGTAGAGTCCTAATTCAAAAATATAAGGAAGTTTGTTAGGTATTTATATATTTAAGTTAAAACATCATCGTTTTATTGAGGGCAAAGTTAAAAAATAAAAAAAAATCTCCATTTGTTTAGACTGATTCTTTTGGAAGTGATGAATTATGGGAAATACCCCTTTAGCAGAGCTCGCGCGGTCCAACAATGGAGGAGCAGAGGAGGGCTCGCGGCGGGCGGTCATGGGAGTGCAGGGCAGCAGTGACGTCACTCTTCTAAACCGGGCAGCAGCCTTGAGAGTCGCGAGGAGAGACGGGCAGGAGCACGAGAGCAACTTTTTAATGAACGCGGGCCGAATCGGGCCAGTGAGTCCGGAAGAACGGCTTCCCCGCCGGCTCCCGGAACTGCCAGCGGCTGCTGCTCTTCCTCCGGCCGGTATCTAGTCTGCTTCTCGGGGTCTTTTATGTGTCCATCTCCCGCTGCGGCCAACATCAACCCGGGTAAGTGTCCGGTAAACTCCCATCACTGGCGGCTCGTTCACCCGCCCTGACTCACGGCTCCGCGGTGATAAGTCCAGAAAAACTCGTGTCGGACTCTGTTGTCCGAATGTTTGCGGTTAATTAGACCCGCAAAAGTGATTTATGCGCAGCGTTTTTGATGCGGTTGGTGCTAAAGCTTCGTGTGGCCGCCCAGCTCCGGGTGTTTGGGCCGGTGTGGGCCAACATGCTCAGGTGAGTGCTGGGCAAACTCATCTGTTCGGGCTGCTGCTGCTCAAACTTGGAGGCTGGAAAGTCGTGACAAGCAGCTCCGTGCGGGGACTTTTGGAATCTGCGTTTGTGCTGTGGAATCATTAACCTCGCCTCGCCGTTTTTGCAGACATTTCTGCATAAACGGCTGCAAACGTGCGTGAAACTAATCTGCAGACAGAAAAACTATGTTTTTTTTTTTCGTGTTCTGAACCGCAGCCACCAAACGCAGCTTCAGCTCGCCGCAAAAAATGTGTTTAACCCTCGCAAACACTTTTATGAAATTAACGGATGCGTTTTTCAGAAACAAAGGAGAGCCTTGCTCCAGTCACTGGTGCTGATTGGCTCAGCGTTCCCAGGTGGAACCGGCACCTGGCCTCATTAGTAAAAGGGAATGGATGAATTTAACACGCCGACTTCTCCAGGAATGCTCACAAGGATATTTTTATAGTTAATAATTGGCGAGGTTATTTCAGGCAAGAAGTGAGCAAACTGCTGGAGGGAGTTTGTGGATCAGAAACATCAGCCCTGGTCCCCCCAGTCTTCTCCCTGGAAACCAGACTTCAGCACCAGGTTTGAGTTCAGACAAATGGCCATTATCTGAGCGGGCTAATTAAAGCAGCCCTCCTGGCAGAGGCTCGTTCCGAGAACTCTGAGCAGGTTTCTGGCTGCCTGGAGGAGGAGGTTGATTTATTATGGCTGTTCTGGTGGATCCCTGTTGCTCTGCTGGACATTTACCCCCCCGAAACAACCTCACAGAGCATCTGCTCCATCAATTCCATCCAGTTAGACTGAAATAAAAGCCAACAGCGTCGAGGTTGAACTGTAAAATCCTTTGTTTTCACAGGTTTGACTGTGTGAAGGACTGCATGGACCGGGCCGAACATGAAGAGCCTGAAAGCAAAGTTCAGAAAAACTGACGTGAGTAGCGCGGCGCGCGTGCACGGGCGCGTGTCTGAGTCAGTGTCTGTTTATGCAGCGCCGGATGATTAATGGCAGACTTTCTCAACCTTGGGGGGTCAGCAGCGGCCCACGCAGGAAAAAAAGCAGAAGAATCAGAGCTGCGTCCTGGTAAACGCAACATTTCCACCTCATGATGAAGCTCATGGTGGCGTGGCGCCTCTCCGGAGGGTGGCGTGAATCGATTAATCCTAAACCAAACACAAACATCGTCCGGGGGTGGGGAGGGTGGGATTACCCTGATCCTGCTGCCTCTGAATCAGACATTAAGGAGGGTTTTCTAAACGTTGGTTAATTCGCTCTGCGATGGGCTGCTGACACAGGAAGTGAGGCGTCTCCGCCGCGTCTGACTCATCTGTTGTCATGGTGAGCGTAACGACACGGCCAAACCCGAGACAGGAAAAATGTGGAGGGCCTGTGGATGAATGGGATGAGCTTTCTTTGGAGTATTAGGAGCGCAGCAGCAGCTGGCAAACGGAGAGCAGAGTCCTTCCGCCCACCAAAGCGAGCCTCTTCTGTCCTGCGGAGGAACACTTCAGGTGGAGGACGTCCTTCTGCTCAGGACTGCAGCACAAGGACGTGTAGAAGGTCCATTGTGAACTTTCAGCGCTCTGGATGAGAAGTACACGTGTACAATGGTGGTGAAAAACTGAGCTCAGCTGTGTTTTCCTGGAAAAAAGAAAAACCCTTCTGTCATGTTTGGAAGTGAATGCGCTCAGTGTTAAACAGTAGCTGGTCGT
The DNA here is from genome assembly GCA_016586285.1 of Arothron firmamentum. Classification (NCBI taxonomy): domain Eukaryota; kingdom Metazoa; phylum Chordata; class Actinopteri; order Tetraodontiformes; family Tetraodontidae; genus Arothron; species Arothron firmamentum. The sequence continues at coordinate 105,061 of BJFM01001743.1, forward strand.
AGGCGGCTCTGGAGAAGAAAGGGAAGAGCGGTGGATGAGAATGTTGCCTGGAAACGCCACTGAAACCATCTGCAGTCATGCATGCCTGCGAGCAGCTCGCACACGCTCGCTGTCAGGCGATGACCCGCTACGGAACTGCATTAAATCCAGGTTTTCACCACCAGTACTTGGCTCCACGTTCCTAACTGGACCCCAAAGTTCTGTTTGTTCTGGCCGTTGACCTTCTTACTGCCTTTGCGACTGACTGATCAAGTAGAAACTCCTTTGAAAAGTCAATAAAACAGGCAGAACTTTGCCAGTTTGGCCAGAGAATATTGGCCCCGTCCTGTGCGGAACCATTATTCCGCTGTTTTGTCTCCCGTGTATCGGGTTTGCATCTCCTGGTGATTTCTGGATCCCTCTTTGCCGTGTTGTGATTACGGCCTGATGGATTGTTGGAAGGGTGGACTGGAGCTTTTGGAGAAAGGTGATTAAACTGAGCCGTCCTGATTGTTTCATATGAAAACAGCGTCTGGCGGACCGGGACCGAGCCTTTTCCAATGCTTTTTATAGAAACTAACATAGAAAAGGGGGCCTGAGGGTCTATTTTAGCTCATTTGTGTCAGTCACAGTGGAATGTTTCCTCCCCAAAACCAGCCAATTAATTTAAAAGAAAGACGTTAAAGCCAACGTAAATAACGTGTCTGAAGTCCAGAGGTTGTGCGGCAGGATTAGCATCCTCCTCCGACGCGCTGACGGCGTCGTCGTCTCCTTTGTTCCAGCTCGTCCTCTTTCTCAGAACATCCATCCTGTCGGGGCAGGAAGAGCTACAGGCCAGGTTTCACAACGCTTTGATTTTTCCGATGAAGTCACCAGCGCGTGTTGTCATGCACGGCAGCAGCAGCAGAGCCGTGATTGGCTGAGCCGGGCGCGTTTGAGCCCGGGCCGCTCTGCTCGCGCTCGTGGAGTGTTTACAGGGAAGCATGCACGTTCAGCAGAATAATCTGATGAATTCTGACAGGACGCAGCTGCATAGCTGCGCCGGCTCTTTGGAATGTGTGTGAAGAACACCCGTATCAGCGCCTTTACGCTCCGTCAGCGCAGCCAGAGTTGATATGAAACCACTTTAGTGTCGCACGAGTGGCTACGAGGTGATTTTTGTCACAGATTATGGAGGAAATGAGAGAACTGGTTCTGCAAACAGGGGTCATTGTGGCGGCGTCACGGCTGAAGCCGGCGTCTGCACAGTGCTGCGTTTGGCTCTGCCAGGCCTCCCGAGCGCCGCAGTTGTGCAAGGTCAGAGCAAAGCAGAGGAATTCCTGAGTGTCCTGAAATATTTACGTCTCCGCGCCAGACTTTGTGTCTGCCTTTAAGTGTTGTTTCTGTTTTCTTTGTCTGCCCGAATGTGTTCCAAATGTATCACTGGCATTTTTTTGGATTCATTTGTGGATTATTTTGGCCAAACATCCAGTATTGTGGGTGTGTGTGGTTGCGTGCGTGTAGGTGTGTGTGTGCGACCGAGCTCAGTGTTTAAGACAAGCAGAAAAATGTAGTGAAATCTAGTTTCTGGGAACTGGTTTGGCTAACGGCCTCCAGACTTTGAGGCATGCTGGCTTCATATTTGAACCATCAGCTGTCTAATATGCTTTTGGCCTGTAGCGTAAAGCGGGATTTGTGGTTTCCGCGGCAACTTCATGGTTACTTAATTACAGAGCATCACCTCCAGCCCGGCCCGTCATCTGTGGCATTATGTAACCACCCAGAAGATGGTGCTCGGAAGAGGAAAGCTTCAGATTTTAAATGTGCCTGATTCCTTGTGTTTTTGTTGCTCCCATATCCTTTGTTGACGCTGCAAAGCTGCAGAAAATGGAGACCCAGCGGTCTGCGACAGCGACACGGAGCCGTTTGTGTCTCCGCGTGTTCATTCTGCCGTTAGCAGCAGCTGCTAACGGCTTTCAGTCTGGATTCTGTGTGATTGTGTCGGGGTTAGCTGTGAAAGGCTTCCCTCGCCGGCGAACCGCCCTGTCAGGAACTGGATCAGTGGAGGGATAAGAGAATCCTGCTGAGCTTGAATCTGATTGGTCGTCGGGCGTCTGCACTGGAGGGGTCAGAAATAATGCCAGCGCCTGTATCCTGACATTTGGGAACAATGGAAGGAAGCAGTGACGCATCACCCATCTTTATTTCATGCCAGGGGGTCGAAACAGTCCCGTTTTATCTGAATTTGGGAAAATCCTGAACAAATAATGTTTTGGGCTGTGAAATGTTAGTTCAGTGGGCCCAGGGTGGCTTTTACACATTAGCGTGGTTGTTTTGTGTCACTTTTTGCTTCAGTCTTTTGGGAAGTTTAGGTGTCCTCTCAGCTCCGCGGCTCTCGTCTTGTCTAGATTCTCCATCACTGTGTTTTTTATTCTCACTGGTTCAGAAACGTCTGCAGTAATTACTCTGAAATTTTAATTACGTCTCGTAGCGAGCGCCGACCCCCGCAGACCGCATTAACCGCTCTGCCCCCACTGTCTGAAGACCTGCTCCACACGAGACGACTGGCTCTGAATTCCCAACTTATTTAATGTTCCTCCACCAGTCCAGGTCACATCACACACACACACACACACACACACACACACACACACACACACACACACACACACACACACACACACACACACACACACACATACAGGCATAAACTGTATGAAATATGTTTATGTGTGTTATACGTCCATTATGATGCGGATTAAACCGTGAAACAGCCCTTCATACTGTCATACCACCTAAACCCTGTCCCCCGTCTGCTAGACTAATCAGGATTACTCGAGGCTTCACACACTTTCACATCATGTCTGCATCCACACACACCCTCCCTCCCTCCCTCCCTGTGTCTAATCGATGCTGGGATTATCTGGTCTCCGCGCAGCTGCTGCTTCATTCCTCCAGTTCATCCGAGCTGCGTCACCCCGGAAGCCGACGCTTCATCTGCTGCCCGCCGGGTCTAAAAAGGCGCTGCTTGTGATGCAGAAACCGCAGGAATGAGCAGCTCATCACGGGTTATGCCGTGCGACCGCTGTGTTAACTGGAGCGGCGCAGCCCCGAGAATCACATGAGAACTTTTTGAAATGAATTTTTTTGACGGGGCTGTCAGCTCGTCCACCAGCATGGTTTTCAGATTAACTACAGTTTTAGTTTTCTGTTCTTGAGTCTTTGTGAATGAAAATTAAAGTCTAGTTGATTCAGCTTATTGTGGGTTTCTAAACAAAATATGGCCTCAGGAGTTCCTCTCAGCCTCCGGTGACCAGTAATCATCTCTCTGGAGCGTGACATTGCATGGTTGGAAATAGATGTTTGATTCTGGAGCTTCTCCACTGTGTCATGTGGTGGTCACGTGGCTCAGTGGCTGGATGGAGAAAGTTAGTGTCTTCTAACCGCCCCTGGTGGCTTTGATGATCGGGCCGGTGGCTTTGATGATCGGGGCCGTTGGCTTTGATGATCGGGCCGTTGGCTTTGATGATCGGGCCGGTGGCTTTGATGATCGGGCCGGTGGCTTTGATGATCGGGCCGGTGGCTTTGATGATCGGGGCCAGTATCTTTGATGACGATTCCTCTTCCTGTATTTCAGAACTGCTTTTCTCTGCTTGTTAACCAAAGTGGACCACACAAGCTTTTGAGATAATGCTCAGAAGAATACTTTAGTCTGTTTAAACACGATCCAATTAAAACAGGAAGTGCCCACTGGGAGTTCTTTATTCCTTATCTGTCTGTATGCGAGAACTACTGACAAGCAGCTGGAAAACCGCCTGTTTTCAAGCACATAAAGTCCTAAAATACAGAATAGTGGAATTCTGAATGGTCTGTGTGCGTGCATGTGTTTGCG